>JBAMNC010000347.1:0-265284 GCA_037902135.1 Cetoscarus ocellatus | reverse complement strand
GTATCACATTAGAAAAAAATAATAGCAGGAGGTTGCTTGTTTTTGGCTTGTTTTTATCGACCTGGTTGCCTATTTCAGTCGAAAAGTGGGTAACTCTGCTCCACACTTCATCCATATGTGAAGTGGTTACTCATGACCTGAATCAAAAATCTCACTTGTCCATCATGTTTTTCTTGTTTTTCCCAATTTGGTTTGAATATTTACTGAAATCAGAGGATGGTTTACTAAAAATACATGTGTAAAACTATACAGTGTTTTCTATTTTGAATGTTTTACATAATGGTCATTTTTTTACGCAAGCAGAAGACGACTGCACTCAAATGGAGTCATTAGTCATCAAAATTGTGACTCAAGTCCGACTCCATTCCAAGTCCTGAGACTAGAGTCCACACCTCTGATGAACAGCAACCAGCTCGAGGCAAAGAAATCCACTGCCAGAGTTTCTTCTGGATTGTTTTTAAATAATCAACTCAATTCAGCTGTAGGTGCCGCTGTAAAGCCTTAAAAACACACAAAAAGGAAATGTTATTCATAGCAGTTTATGTTTGGTACAGTTCTTTAAAGTGATATGCAAAATAACTTTTGCTTCAGTTTGGGAACAAAGTGCCATGAGTAACACAGAGAGATGTTTTTGTGATTTGGGGGATTTTATTCATTCCACAGTGGGACAAATAACTGCCAAGACAACGGGCCCTGTGTTGAGGGCCTGATATCCATTGCTTTAAAGTCAGAGTCTCACAGCGGTATGAGGGATAACTTGAGCCACCTTTTGTGCCATAAGTGTGTTAGTCTAAAACAAGGAAGTGATGAGGGCCAAAGCTGGTGCAAGATTACACAAAAAACTACTGGGCAGATTTTGCTGAAATTCTCAGGAGATGTTGGTAATGGCCCAACTTAGAAATGATTAGATTTTGGTGGTCCAGATAACCACCATTAGTGAACAATCATTTTTGCTCAATAACTGTCTAATAATGATATCAACATGATTCTGAGTGCTAGGTGTGGGTTTTCAGGGTCATGAATCATATTATGATGGTAACTTTATCACGGAACTATTACATATAGATGTAACAGCAATATGTGAGCTACCTTGGCGGAGGTTTGGTTTTATGTACATAGCTTTAAAATCCATTTGATTACACGATGGAGGGCATCATTTTGGTTGGAGAGTAATGTCACATGAAAATGGTTAATAGAGTGACGCAGGAAGGAGTCCAAAAACACTGAAGTGAACTAGCATTTAGCACTTCCTGGTTCCCAACCCTCCAGAAGATAAGGGATTCAGAGTATCAGTTTCAGATAAAAACCTGAAATAATGTTTGCAGTAAACTCTTACCCATGAGGGTTTTAATGAAAATCTGCATCTTGGTGTCCAATTTGCCACACCATTCACACTCTGAATGGTGGATCATGAGATGGAGGGAGTGACAGGGTTTCCTCTTTTGCCATCATATTAGCCAATAACAATGAGACACGTCTTGTCTAAAGGCTATATCAAGCAGAGTTTGGCTTGTAAATCACATCTTCTGTGCAGAAAATCTCAAGGAAGCTCACCTACATTAAATGCAAGTGGCTCATGAGTCTCTGCCAAAACAAACCAGAAAATGAGAAACATGGATTTACTGTAATCCAGCAGATATGTCTGTCCTTACTGGTAGAATATCTTACAGAAAATACAGAAACAGCACTTCCTGTCCCTGCCTTTCGGAGTAAGCCCTCGTTTGAACAGAATGCTTTCACTCTTCAGTTTCCTGGATCAGTGACTGATTTATTGTGGTTCTTCCAAAACCGTCTGGTGAAGCTTACTGTTGAGGTGAAGTACCACACAATCATGCCTGGTATGAAAGCCACAGCATCTCGAACTGAAGCTGGCACACACGTCAGCCTCACACCTCCACTTAGAAACTGCTGGAGCACTTGCTGAGTGAGCTAGCATCAGTGCAGACCTGCTGTTGAGGGTCTGACTGCTCACTCTCCCTCCACTCTGAGGTTTTAGGCAGTGCTCAATGTGACTGACCCTCCATGAGAGGAGAGAGTGCACGTGTGAGGGGAGAGGGTTAGAGAAAGACCCCGAGATCACACAGTGGGGAAGATGATGTGCTATCAGCCTACAGGAAATGAAGAGTCATACAGATTTTACCATTTAGGTTTTTGAGAAAACGTAAACTTTGACTCACGTTGTTTTCTACGGTGACAATAATATAATACTGCTGCTGCTACACATGCAGCCACAAGGATAAGGACAGCGATAATGATAATGGCCGTTAAAGCAGGACCTGAAAAAAAAAAACAGATTAGACTTCAGAAATTTCTCTGTTCATGACTCAGAGTTTTATTTAGCTTCAAATCTAACAGATCATCGCTCTTTAACCGTTTTATGACAAACATTTTTTCCTTTTTTAGTATATCACTGAAAAAAGATCTAAATTAGAGTGTCTTCTGTATATAAACTGCTGTGATGACAAACAAAACCCAGAGCCAGAGGTCATTAAACTGCTTCATTGTCATAAATCATTTGAGTTTATTACGTTTGTCACTTAATAAAGACCTGAAATAATTTTCTAACTGCTGAAATCATGTTTTGTGGATTAACAGTCTGATAAACAGTCTCTACACTGCCAAATAAACACAAAACACAATCATAAAGTTGACTAATAATAACATGAGGCCTCTTATCTCACCTCATTGGTTCACCTTGTCCCTGTCTCCCCTAATCTGAAATCATCCAATCATGAGCTCTGCTGCTGCTCTCCCTCTCTGATGAGTGGAGCTTGTTTAGATGCTGCTGCGCTGCTTCATCAATGAAATAACTGAGTTACTGAAAAGATATTTTAGTCAGAAAACAACAACGCTAACACAAAACTACTGGAAAATACAATTAAACTACCGACAACACAATTTGTAGTGACATTACTGCCCATCACTGCCCCTCAGCTTATGTACCAAAAGACTGGGCTGCTGTTTTGTTCAATTCAACAAACATTTCAAGTTGCTCAACATTGAAGCTAACCATTTTCAACGCCTTAGCAAAAACATGAGCACTTGAGTCTATAGCAATCAGCGAGATAAAAATGGCACTTACTGGTCTGAGCTGCATCGTTCCGCTTCAGTTCATCTGTAAGAATCAGAGGACAGTACGTGTGAGGGGTTTTTAATCAGGAGACGACTTTCTGTGAGATATTTGAGATGAGAAGATACTTACCCTGAACTGTGACCTGGTATTTAACTACATCTCTGTTTTTGAAACTTAAGACTTCTGCCCTGTACTCTCCACTGTCAGTCTTTTGTATGTTATTCAACAGCAACGACTGATTTTGAGGAAAAAGTTCGGCTCTTCCTATGTAGTTCGGGTTAAGTTCTATGTCATTTGTATGAGTTAATATAAAAATCGTCACTGTACTGTTGAATTTCCAAAACAAAGATTCATGCTCTTTTAAGGTCACAGGTTTCCCGACATCCAGCAGTAAATCTGTTCCTGTCTTCACATACAAAGTCTCCTCCTTTACGTCACCTGGAACAAGAACAGAAGAAGAATATCTGTGATTATATGTTAAATGCAGTCAGGCCCTCCCTGATACACAGAACACTGATATGTGCTTTCATTTTCAGAATAAAGCTTCATTTTTGACACATAAATAAAATGAGTAATAAATTACCCAAACTGCACTTTCATTTTCTTGTTCAAGACTGCTCATTCTGTGACTTAATTCAAAAGAAAAAGAAAAGGACGTTTAAGATTTAATTTTCAAAAGATGCCCCAGTGAATAGTTACCAAAATTAAATCTGAGTTGTCAAATTTGAAAATTAAAAAGCATTAGTAAAGCTTTTTCATTTCAAGCTTATGGCTGCAAGTGTTGACTCACAATTAAAATGAATACTAAGTCATCCAAACTGCATTTTCTTTTTATTCTTTAGGCCGCACATATCATGTCACAACCAAAAAGAAAACAAAGAGGACATTGCTTTTTCATTTTCATGGCCACCCCACAAAAAGTGGTCCATAAGTCCATCTAAATTGACAATCCCAAGCGGCGCAGGAGAGTGACGTCAGTGGCTGCTCTTCCTCTTCAGACCGCGCTGTATGCCAGGGGAGAAGACAGAGCAGAGTGTGAAGGTTGTGCTCGTGTCGGACTGTGGTAAGTGTTTTCGGAAACAGTGGGAATATCACCACCATGTACACATCCGTGCCAGAGCTGCTGAGCGAGGCCGCAGCTGCACTCGAACGGCAACAAAATCAGCCACAAACAGCAGGTTTTTCATTTACATCTGTTTCCCACCAAGTTAGAAAAAGATATTCACAGATTCAGACTTTCAGGGTCAATAACTCATCATTAACTAATCACTGTCATGAAAACTGTAAGCTGCAACCCCGTTTTCCTCCAAATGAGCCATCCTTGGAGGAAACTTAAGTTTGTCTCAATACGGTAATGGCTCTACAGTTTAGGGACTGTTGGCAAATTACCACAGTGAACTTTACCATAACGAGATGCGCCATCTTCAAAAAAATGGCATTGAACTAAAACCTATTTCATTAAAATTAGAGCTGAAGTATTTCCTAGAGAAGCTCAGAAGACATTACACCTCTTTATGTTTAAAGGTCTCATATCATGCCTTAACTTATGCAGCAGGTCTGAAGAGGAAGAGCGGACACTGACGTCACTCTCCTGCGCCGCTTGGGATTGCCAATTCAGATTGAATTATGGACCACTTTTTGCAGAGCGGGCATAAAAGTGAAAAAGCAATGTCCTCTTTGTTTTCTTTTTGGTTGTGTCATGAAATATGCAGCCTGAAGAAGCTGCTAATTTAGTATTTATTTTAATTAGGAGTCAAAACTTGCAGCCATAAGCTTGAAATGAAAAAGCATTACTGCTGACGCTTTTTAATTTTCATATCTGACAATTCAGATTAAATTTTAATAACTATTTGCTGGGGCATCTTTTGAAAATTAAATCTTAAAGTCTTTTGCTTTTTCATTTTAATTAAGATGATTTATTATTCATTTTATTTACGAGTCAAAAACTGCAGCTTTATTCTGAAAATGAAAAAGCGTTTCTGTTAATGTTTTTTTCATTTGGATTCTGGTCCTTATTTGCTTCCACAGTGTTGACCTTTCCAAAGCCCAGAGCGTCCTGCTACACCTATACATTTTTCTGTAAGTTTGTAAAATCCAGATTAAGACCATGAACAACACGATCGTTATTTAACACACCCAGTCAGGAAGAAAACGAAAGAACATAACTGGAGGATGTCCCCACACTTGTTCAGGAAATGATTAAAAAAATTAGTTAAAACAGTATTTCAGCAGGCTGGGCCTCACTCTAGAACTCTTTTCTGTAATAACATGTATGAATTATCATGAGGACGTCACCCAGGAAACAGACATTTTGAGACGACACATGCAGAACTACAACTACACATATATAAAATAAATAATCAGCCTACATTCAGCTTGACGGAGTAGTACAAACAGACAAATCACAACAGCAGTGAAGTCCATGGCTGAAATGATCTAAATACTGAGAGTGAGTTCCGAGGGCCCGTTTGGTCCACAGTTTTCACTTCGGTGTCTTCGCCTCTCCCAGCTTTTCCAGCTCCTATCTGGAATAATGACGTCATTTCCAGCTCCATGACTTCCTGTTGTCAGCGTAATCGCGTTGAGCGCGTGGGCCCGCTGCTGCGATACGTCGGCGTGTCCGCCATATTGGATGTGGCAGATCTGCTCCCTACACTAATGCAAGGCAATGGACTAAACTTCTTAAAGCACTTTTCTACAAAGTGATTTCAGTTAATGCCTTTAATTCACACATTCACACAAACACAATATGTTTGGGGAACAAATTAATGAATTGAAATTAAATTAATTAATTCACAAAACGACTTGTGTAACTTGTAATGTGATGATTATAAATGTTTAGTCCACATAGGACATAGATAAGCACCAAAACAACATACGTATTTTTCTAATGTTTTTATGAGTTTCTACAGTGACCAATGTAAGTAACACTGTTACTGTGATGATAAATATTGAAATAATAATATTAAACATCTGTGTTTGTAATGACCAGATCCTGAAACGTAGATGCGACAGGTGGGTTTTCTGAAGAAAGACCACAAACGTTTACATTAAATTGCACTTGATTAATCATTTTGATATTCAGTGATTGATGATCATATACCTACATCAGTACAGAGTGTGTGTGTTTGTGTTGGGGTGGGGGGGCATTGATGAGCAAATGTACATAACATTTTCTGAATATATATACATACATTCAATTGTACAGGGGGTCACTGATGAACATTTATACATGCCTATATCTGTAGGGGGGTTATTGATGAACATAAATACTGACTGGCTGGGGGGTTGTTATTCCAGCCCCTGAAACACACACACAAACCCCACTTTTACATAAACGGTTACCCTGGTACTATGCATAGGCTACATAGAGACAAACCACATGGCAAAAAATTGAAATCCTTACCTAAAGCCCTGATTGAACCTGGGTCACGCTTTGTTCATGAACGCCACATCTCAAAAGCAACTGAAGGTGAGTCCAGTTAATTTTCCACATACGTCCTGGAAGGTGTGACTGCAGTTGCTCATTTGGACAAGTTGTGGCCCCAAACCCAGGAGGGATCTGATGCTCACTCTACTACCAATATAAACTCAGTCCAGAAGTTACACAAACTATTTTGTCCCACTCCAAACACAAATGTAAATTTTACCATAAAAAGAGGTAAAAATTATGTTTCCACCAAAAATAAATTCTTATAGCCTGATTTGAATTGATTTCTACTGTGACTAGAGTTGTTCCGATTCTGATACCAGTATCGGAAATTGCTCTGATACTGCCGACAATGCTGGCTTCAGTATCGGTGACTACTGGAGCCAGGCCTTACCACAATGGTGATATTTTTATAACATATTGGTGTCGGATTGGTACTCAATATCGGCCGATACCCACAGCACAAGTATCGGTATCAGTATTGAGCGGGAAAAATGGTATCAGAACATCTCGAAATGTAGCTGTTACTGTTTTCCCCATAATAAAGCTTTAGAGGATCAACATAAAACTTAGATAAAAACCTGACTATGTCTGTTTGGTTACAAAAATCAAGGTTAGACAGGCTGTTTAGAGATAACAGAGTTATATATAACAGTAGCCCCTCCCTTCATTTCTGTATAAAGAAAAGGATGTTTCACCTCCAAACAAAAGGATGTTGAAGAAATAAGTTAAGAGAAAAATTAAATAAAATGTCACATTGAAATTGAAATGTAATGTAGATGAAATTAAAACATGCTTTATGTAGATTTCTCTTAAAATATAAAAAAGGTAATGTTTCACAAAAGAAAAAACATAGCTGGAGGTTGTTTGTTTTGGGCTTGTTTTTATCGACCTGGTTGCTTATTTCAGCAGAAAATCTGGGAACACTGCTCCACACTTCATCCATATGTGAAGCAGTTACTCATAACCAGAATCAAAATCTCACTTTTCCAGCATGTTTCCCTTGTTTTTCCTACTTTGGTTGGAAGCTTTACTGAAATCAGAGGATGTTTTATCAATAATACGCGTGTTAAACTGAAGGCAGTGTTTCTTATTTTGAATGTTTTACGTGAATGGTCATTTTTTACACAAGCAGAAGAGGATAGCACTCAAATGGAGTCACTAGTCATCAAAATTGTGACTCGAGTCTGACTCTATTCCAAGATGTATTATCAAAATCATGCTGAATGGTTCAGGACTTTGCAGTTTTCTTCACTGTGGCGTAATAGCACTCAGTCTGCATCTTAATGAAAGGCTCAGTGGGAGCAGCCCTGTGTGCAGCTACCGCAGAGTAGATCACGTCTGATGATTCAACTTGAGCATCATTTCTTGGTCCCGGCCTTGGATGTTGGTCTCCTCGTAACCCCTTAAACACACACAAAAAGGAAAAGTTATTCATAGCAGCCCATGTTTGGCACAACTCTTAAAAGTGAATTGCAAAATAACTTTTGCTTCAGTTTGAGAACTAGGTGCCATGAGTATCACAGAGAGATGTTTCTGTGATTTTGGGGATTTTATTCATTCCACAGTGGGACAAATAACTGCCAAGGCAACAGGCCCTGTGTTGTGGGATTTAGTGGACCGGAAGATTTGCATCATAAACTTGAAAGCATTTGGAGAGCACAAACCTCCACCAGGGTAGCTCACATATTGCTGTTACATCTATAATCAAAAGTTCTATGATACAGTATGATTCATCACCCTGAAACTCACACCTAGCACTCAGAATCATGTTGATATCATTATTAGCTAGTTATTGAGCAAAAAACAGTTGTTCGCTAATGGTAGTTATCTGGATCACCACCTAAATCTAATCATTATTAATTTGGGCCATAACAAACATCTCCTGAAAATTTCAGGAAAATCTGTCCAGTAGTTTTTGCAGAATCTTGCTAAAAAAAACAAATAAGAAATGAAAAAAATTTCAGTGACATGTTGGTCATGAGCACTTCAAATTTAGCTGATTCTGCTGTTCTTGGTTCTGCTATTTCTGCTCTTGCAGTTGTTTGTCGACTGTTTGCCCTCATCGGCCACAGTATGTAAGCATGGTAAAATCTAAATCACTCCTGCTTTTTCAACTCGATCCTGAACCACTTAATTGCAGAGGTTATGATACACATAAGAGACTCAAATAAACAACCATGTAAGAGATTTGCACACACAGATAGCCAGTACAAATATAATAGGGTAAGGCTTTACAAGTTTTCTAAATTGTTAATTTGGTCTTCTTAACTTGGATACTTCTGGCAGAAACTAAAGAGAGGCATAAAAACAATGTTATCCTTACCTTAGATACATCTGCATATACTGGATCCTTCACTTCCTCTGTTTCACCTGTAGGTCAGGCATAAAAAACATTTCACAACTGTTTTGAGATTATCTACATTGAAATAAACATTCTGGAGATAATAAAAAAATTAATAAAAAATCATAAAAAAGCAAAAGGAGGGCTTAATAACAAAGACAGTAAATAATAATAAATTGTACCTCACCATCCTCACTTAAATATTATTAAAATGACATTTTGGAAATTATTTTGATTCAATTCCATTGGTCATTTGTGTAAACTATAATCTTTGTAAACACTGAAAGATTTATTTGATCCAACATCGGGGGATTTGAAGGGATAGTTTGGATTATTTGTAGAGGAGCTGTATGATGAACATGGTATTAGCCTGAAAATTAGCCACAGTGACACAGATCAATTCTGCTGATGTTAAAAAAGAGCCGATACAGAAGCCAGGGCTACAGCAGAACATGTCAGGAACTCTGTAAGATTTTAAAAGTCCCAGTTCCTGCAAAATCACTTGTCTTTGCCTTTAATTTTGTTAGAAGGGGCTTGTTGGGTCTTCACTCAAACCGGATGTAGATTTGTCACGGCTGGAACACTCAATGGAGCAGGCAAAGCAAGGGTGAATCCCAATTCTACCCCTTAGCCCTTGGTTTTGCACGTTCATGTCTAGTGAAGGGGTGTCCCAATTCTCCATAGGGCTAGGGGGAAGGGCTAAGACCGAGGGCTACACAGGACTCGAAACGAAGACAGGCCGGGACCTCACTTGACATGAAGGGGTATGAGAAGAGAATTTCCCATAATACACCGCGCCCACCGACACGAGCAGAACAGAGACTGAAGGAAGTGCATAATTATAAGTAATAATTAAATCATAAAGTAAATATTAATCATGTTTTGAATTGTTGGTCGTATTTTAAAATTAACGAGCTAGCTTTCACAGGCACAGCTACAGCTATTGCCGCATCTGCCTACGTCATAGCTTTTCAGGTTTACTGACAGTCCAAAATCTGGTACACAATCTGGTTGCACTTCCTGTCTGTGCCTTTCAGAGTTTCCTCTCAGTTTTAACAGAACGCTCTCACTCTTCAGTTTCCTGGATCAGTGACTGATTTATTTGGTTCTTCCAAAACCGTCTGTTGAAGCTTATTGTTGAGGTGAAGTACCACATACTCATGCCTGGTATGAAAGCCACAGCGTCTCGAGCTGAAGCTGGCACACACGTCAGCCTCACGCCTCCACTTAGAAACTGCTGGATCACTTGCTGAGTGAGCTAGCATCAGTGCAGACCTGCTGTTGAGGGTCTGACTGCTCACTCTCCCTCCACTCTGAGGTTTTAGGCAGTGCTCAATGTGACTGACCCTCCATGAGAGGAGAGAGTGCACGTGTGAGGGGAGAGGGTTAGAGAAAGACCCCGAGATCACACAGTGGGGAAGATGATGTGCTATCAGCCTACAGGAAATGAAGAGTCATACAGATTTTACCATTTCAGTTTTTTAGAAAATGTAAACTTTGACTCACCTTGTTGTCTACTGCGAAGATAATATGCTGCTCCACAAGTGGCCACAAGGATGACAGCGATAATGACAATGGGAACAAAAATCTTTGAATAAGGCATTAAAGCAGAGTTTACGGGATCTAAAATGACAAAAAAAAAAAAATCCAGATTAGACTTCAGAAATTTCTCTGTTCATGACTCAGAGTTTTGTTGGGTTTCAAATCTAACAGATCATCGCTCTTTAATCCTTTCATGACAAACACTTTTTTCTTTTTTGAGTATATCACTGAAAAAAACATCTAAATGAGAATTTCTTCTGTGTATGAACTGCTGTGATGACAATCAAAACCCAGAGCCAGAGGTTATTAAACTGTTTAACAATCATAAATCACATGAGTTTAATATGTTTGTCACTTAATAAAAGACTGAAATAATTTTCTAACAGCTGAAATCATGTTTTTTGCTCAACAGTCTGATAAACAGTCTCTACACTGTCAAATAAACACAAAACAAGATCCTAAAGTTGACTAATAATAACATGAGGCCTCTTATCTCACCTCATTGGTTCACCTTGTCCCTGTCTCCCCTAATCTAAAATCATCTGCTGAAATCACTCATGAGCTCTGCTGCTGCTCTCCCTCTCTGATGAGTGGAGCTTGTTTAGATGCTGCTGCGCTGCTTCATCAATAAAATAACTAAACTACTGAAAAGATATTTCAGTCAGAAGACGCTAACACAAAGCTACTGAAAATATAATTAAACTACTAACAACACAATTTGTAGTGACATTACTGCGCATCACTGCTCTTCAGTTCATGTTCATGGGCTGCTGTTTTGTTCAATTCAACAAACATTTCAAGTTGCTCAGATTTGAGGCTAACCATTTTTAACACCTTAGCAAAAACATTTGTACCTCATAAACCACCTCTCTAATGGAAACAACATTAAATCCAAATCAGATCAGAATCTACACACTGACTTATTTCTGTATTTATTCTGATTGTGCCTCTATTTTGAGTATTAGCATGTAAACAAAATCAAAGTTTCACCCAAAAAACATTTGATCTGTTTATTTTCAGACACCAACCATCTTCATATGAGCAGAACTGTTTTTAGTCTTAAAGTCTTACCCTTCCTGCAAAGATCTTCAACAGTTTTGGTGTCCTCGGTGGAGCTGACCTGGTTGCTATGGTGACAGGTGACAGAGCCGTTCTTCAGGTAGACCTTCATTGAAGCTCCAGGTGGGATGTTCAGCACCGGCTCTCCTCCCTCATGAGAGCAGGTTGTGTTTTCACAGATGAACGTGCTGTTGAGGAGAGCGTCCAGAGTTGTGCAGGTCACCGTGAGGTCAGACCGATCTGGGCTGCACTGTTTCACTTCAAGCTTCACGTCAGACACTGGATCTGTAAGAATCAGAGGACAGTACGTGAGAGGGGTTTTTAATCAGGGGACGACTTTCTGTGAGATATTTGAGATGAGAAGATACTTACCCACAACTGTGACCTGGTATTGAACTAAAACTCTGTCTTTGACACTTATGAATCCTGCCCTGTATTCTCCACTGTCAGTCTTTTGTACATTCTTCACCTCTCACGTGGGAACAACATTTACATCCAAATCAGATCAGAATCTTCACACTGACTTATTTCTGTATTTATTCTGTTGAGCCTCTATTTTGAGTGTTAGTATGTAAACAAAGTCAATGTTTCACTCAAAAAACATCTGATCTGTTTATTTTCAGACACCAATCATCTTCATATGAGCAGAACTTTTTTTTAGTCTTAAAGGCTTACCCTTCCTGCAAAGATCTTCAGTAGTTCTGCTGGTGTTGGTGGAGCTGACCTGGTTGCTATGGTAACAGGTGACAGAGCCAGTCTTCAGGTAGACCTTCATTGAAGCTCCAGGTGGGATGTTCTGCACCGGCTCTCCTCCCTCATGAGAGCAGGATGTCTTATCACAGATGAACGTGCTGTTGAGGAGAGTGTCCAGAGTTGTGCAGGTCACAGTGAGGTCAGACTGATCTGAGCTGCACTGTTTCACTTCAAGCTTCACGTCAGACACTGGATCTGTAAGAATCAGAGGACAGTACGTGAGAGGGGTTTTTAATCAGGGGACGACTTTCTGTGAGATATTTGAGATGAGAAGATACTTACCCACAACTGTGACCTGGTATTGAGCTAAAACTCTGTTTGTAAAACCTAAGACTTCTGCCCTGTATTCTCCACTGTCAGTCTTCTGTACATTCTTCAACAGCAACGACTTATTTTGAGGAAAAAAATCAGCTCTTCCTGTGTAGTTCTGTTCAAGTACTGTATTATTTATAGTTAGTCTAACAATATTCACTGTACTGTTGAATTTCCACAACATCGTTTCAACCTTCTTTAAGGTCACAGGTTCCCCAGCATCCAGGAGTAAATCTGTTCCTGTTTTCACATACTTTCTCCTGTCACCTGGAACAAGAACAGAAGAAGAATATCTGTGATTATATGTTAAATGCAGTCAGGCCCTCCCTGATACACAGAGCACTGATATGTGTAGGGCCTCATCATCTGTGATCACATTGGGCTCTATCCCAGTTTCTCAAACCAATCATCTGTAAAGTAAAGTGATGACAAATATAATGACTGTTTATTTTTTTCACAACACATTTTTTTTTTTTTACTTTCTTTCTTGCATCTGCCAAATGTCTGCCAAATGTCTGCCAAAAAGGCTCAAAACAGCTTCACCACCTGAGATGACTGCTCTGGAATATCTCATGTTATTTCTGCTGCTTCAACTTGGTATTATTGTTATGCCACATTATATTAATTAATGAACATTAATTTATTTAGAATTAAAATGAAAATAATGATGTGTTTACTTCATCAACATAACAACAGTCAGTTAATATTAGCCTGTGTCATACTGTTACTATTTTTATTGTTGTTGTTATTCAGTGTTTGTCCACAGGATCACGTTTTACCTGCAGCGAGGAAATAATGTTTATTTGAATCCTCAGGTGGGATGGGGGTCAAAGGTTATTTCTTTCCTACATTCTGATCACTTTTTATGCACATTTTTTATAATAATCATGAGGAAGTCTTGTGATCTTTGAGGTGCTTTTTGAAGTCCCTTGCCTGTTTTAGAAGAAGAAACTCATTTTAATAATTCATCAATGTCAAGTTTCAAGTTAATGTTGATATCTTTTCAAAAATGTCAGATGAATACAGTAACTCACAGAGTTTGTTGTTGCTGAATAAGAGAGACTGACAGCTTTCACATCACAGCTAATAAAACACATAAATAAATAACAACTGATATCTTTGTGTAAAAATTCAACGACTTTAGACACAAGGTCACAGCCCCACTGAAGTTGTCTCTCCCTGCACTTTGATAGTGATGTGTCTGGAGTTACACCATCTGTCCTTCACAAACACCTCCAGCCCTCTCCTTTCCTCTCACCGCTCCTCTCCGTCCGGTCTGTCCGTGTGAGGGAGAGTCCATCCAGCTCTGCAGCCGCGTCCGTGTGCAGCGTGCTCGGCCATGTCTCCGTAAACGGCAGCGTGCTGCACCGCTGATGTCACCGGGTCAACGCCGCCGGCTCGTCCATCTTATTGGGGAAACATCTTCTGTTCCCCGTGATGATGGACGGGAGGGTCGGTCGATAAACTCTCAAGGCATCCCCGCGTCCTCCCCCGCAGCTCTCGGGGATGTCAGGTCGCTCCTCCGGTCGCACAGCTGTGTTACGAAGGGCCAGCAGCTGATCCCTGCTGGAAACAACGGGGGCCATCGCCGCTCACGGACCCACAGAAAAGTTGCAGGAGTTCAGAAAAAGTGTTTAAAGTAGCACCAGATGATCCGTGCTACGCTGCACAGAAGTTTCACACATCCACAGAATGACATATGGAGAAAAAGGACGAACAAGAAACAAAATAAAAAAGAGAAAAACTCCGTAGAGTTCGCGGAGCCGCTAAAAGCTGCCGTTCGTTCAGCGCTGGAGGTAAATAAATAAACAAACAAATAAATAAATAAATAGATAAATAAAAGAAGGTGAGACATTGTGCGTTGTGTCACAATCAGGAGTCTCAGTTTGGTTAAATTTAAGCAATGAACCTTTTCATTCTAATTTCAGAGTCATATTACACGTTAAATCAACAATTCATGCTAATAAATTATCACTTCACCTTGATAAAACAAAATGCATGGTTATTGGAAATCAGGCGCCAAACTTCGGCTATAAGATCAAAATAAAAGAAGTTGAAATTATTTTTTTTGGGTGTAATGATTGACAATAAATTCAATTGGAAATCTCACATAAACTATTTTACAGCCAAAATGTCCAGATCCATTGCAATTCTCTTTAAAGCTCAAGATTTCCTAAACCAGAAATCTTTGTGCAATCTCTATTACTCACTCATCCTCCCATACATGACATACTGTGTAGAGGTTTGGGGACACACAAAATAAATGCAAACTGTATCTTTCTGTTACAAAAAAAGGCATACAAATTATCAGTAAAAGAAAAACAAACCCTACCGTGAACCAACCAATCCTCTATTTTTGTTGCCACATATTCTAAAATTTTAGATTTAGTTGAATACAGTACAATACAAATAATGTACAAAGCTAAAACTGGACAATTAGTATCCAGAAGTTTTTTATGATGACAGATAGTCAACACAACCTTAGAGCAACATTTATGTTTCAAAAACCAAAAATACACACAAATGCCAAATCTCATTGTCAGTTACAGGGGTAAATTTGTTAAATTCT
Organism: Cetoscarus ocellatus; assembly: GCA_037902135.1. NCBI lineage: Eukaryota > Metazoa > Chordata > Actinopteri > Labriformes > Labridae > Cetoscarus > Cetoscarus ocellatus. The sequence goes on along the minus strand of JBAMNC010000347.1, from coordinate 250,202 downwards.
TCTCCTGGAAATATAAAAACATGCACAACATTGGTAAGACTCAAAACACTATATGAATCAATTGGTTTTGAAACACACCATGGATTATGTAAGTTAATATGTCTATGTGATTTCTATTAAATGTAAACAACAACAATGCATCAGCATTGTTTATTCTGTCATTTTTTTCCCGTGATGGTTATGTTTTTGTAGAAGGGGTAGGCTTAAATAAGCTTTGGCTTCTTTACACCCTTTCGGTCAGCTTGAAAACTTTGAATTATGACTTTGATTTCATTCATTCATTTATTCATTTATTCATAAACATGTTTATTGTTGCCTATTACATCATGAACTCCAGCCGGGCCTAAAATGGTGTGATCTTTTAAGCGGTATGACTAAGACTTTCCAACGCCAACATAATGCAGAAGTATAGTCTTGCCAAAACCCTGAAAGAAATACCTTTCAGTCCACTCCAGAGTCAAATTCAGCCATTCCCTGAAGGCCAATGGAAGGATTTGGGTTTACTGCTACAAACTAGGGATGCAGGATACTATTGGAACAATACCCAACTGGCCATAAAAATCCCATATATTGGTTGTAGTAATCGCAAAATGTACTTTCAGTGTTTATCTCAGTGTAATTTATTAAAGAATAAAATGTTTTTCTTAGTTTACGTCTGTTTCTTACACAAATGAACTGTAACCTTTGAAGAAACAGGTCAGTTTTAGCTAAGACTTTGTGTTCTTGACACAAAATATCTGTATGAGCAATAATGAGTTTGGAAAAATCAGATACCAGTAATTTTATATCAGTAAATCTGACACTTAAATGTGTTGACTGAACTGTTAGATCACACAGCCTCAGTATTATGGCTGTTTCATAAGAAGAGCAAACTGTGGAGGGAGGTGAAATATTTCTAATTTTCGTTTGAGCTTGTTCTGAACTTTGACCCTTACATTAACAAACTTAAAGTTACCATTTAAACATTTTTTAACATTTGTAAAATCCAGATTAAGATGATCATTCTTTAAGATACTGAGACAGAAAGAAAAAGAACAAAAGAAGAACGTAACTGGAGGATGTCCCCACATTTGTTCAGTAAATGATTAAAAAATGAGTGAAAACAGTTTTTCAGCAGGCTGGGGCTCTCACTAGCACACTTTTTCTCGTTGTTAATGAGGGTAATAAAGTATATGAATTATCATGAGTATATCACCCAGAAAACAGACATTTTTAGATGAGAGATGCAGAACTACAACTATATAAAGATAAATATAATCTGCCTACCTTCAGCTTGACAGTGCAGTACAAACAGACACAACACAAGAGCAGTGAACCCCATGGTTGAAATGATCTGAACAAGGAAACAGTTAGACGATGACAATTCATTTGAATCTAAGAGGAAGTAGGATGGACAAAGTGATGAGAGCAAATACTGGTGCACCCTTGTTTAGAGCTCCTTCAGGAGCTTCATCTCTCCTCCATCCTCACCTCCTCCAGGGGCATTTTTAGGGAAGAGGAAGATCCTTCATAATGGCAGAGGGAGAATAACTTAAAGGAGAGAGGAAGCGAGTATGCAAAAGTTAGGTCATGAGAAAAAACCCTCGTGTCTTCCTCACTTTTTTCTGTCAAATCTTTGCTGGGATGAGCCAAGATGTGAGGAAAAGGGACAGAGAAGGAAGTAGGATGGATAAAGTTTAGTCATGCCAAATCCTTCGCTCATCAGTCCAATATAAAGTCCAAAAATAGTTCAATATCCTGCATAGTAATTTTAATCATTATAATCATTCTTATAATTATTGTTGTGCAGAAAATTCTCCTCAATTTTCTCCATAATCATTAAAAAATGAGTTTTGATCTATAGTCAGATTCAGATTCAATTTTCCCCTTCCAACCAAATACGTGCCGTGTTCCAGCCAATTACCAGCCGATCTCCAGCCACTGGGAGTCCCTCCAATCTCTCTCTGGCTGTGCCTAAACTCCACCATAAGCATGCCTATTCGTGCAACTGCAGGGTATCCCTATGAGATCATACTTATCTTAAAAAAACACATCCAGTGGGCATCCACCTTTGCCCTTTTTTTAGAGTAGCATTAGTGCAATAGCGCTACATGTTTGTGACAGCCATGACGGTGGACAGGTCCCAGCATGTCCCAGTCATGGACCAGTCAAGACTCAGTCAAGGAAAGTGGGGGAAATTTAAGCAGCTCCATCTGTAAGAGAATCAAAAATGTGTGAAATTTCAGAAATGCAGGAAATCACATCTCCCCAGACCCCCCCACCCATCACCACACACACACACATACAGCTTAGCTCACTGTATTTGCCAGGTAACTTGCCCATCAATGTGTTTTCCATCGAGAGCCTGTGAACTCTCACATGCAACGACCCCGGCCATCAACATAATGTACACGTGCAATATTACTGTTACTGCTGCTGCTGCTATGTTCTAAACACTACCTCAATATTTATATTTATTTATCCTGTGCAATACAATCATATGTGGCATGTAATCATCTGTAAATATTAACCACCACTTGCACTATAAGAATTCAGTACATACTCAGCTGTCCTGTGCAATACATTTCCATATAAAATAGGAACTAGAAATAGGACTATTTTCATTATTAATATTTATCCTTTACCTCATATTTTACATAGACATTATATTTGCAACATAAAAGGCACCTGTTATTGCTGTGTTGTTGCATTATAAAGCATTTGTGTGTTCTTAAAAGGATAGTTGCTAAGAACTGCTAATAAGGACTATTAAAATGTCTGGGGACCTTAATGCAATCATTTCTGATCCTTTTTTAACAAATAATACACCATAGCCACATCCATGTGCAGGAACTTGGGCTGGGTGATATATTAGTTAAATGAATAAATACAAATTATTTTTGCAGAATACCTAAAAATTAAAAACCTAGTTCATTTTCTTGACTTACCCTTACTACCCTTGAAGTAGTGGTAGTAATTGAAAATATAAATACTGAAAACTTCCACTGTTTTCATAATGGTCGACCCTGTTAGGTTTTGCACAAGCACATACACTGCCTGGCCAAAAAAAAAGTCGCCACCTGAATTTAGCAAGGCAAATAGGTACGAGCCTCCTATTGCATAATTAATGCATGGGCGATTATCTTTCAGCTGGCAAAAAGTTATTTAACCCCAGCTGATGCAATGAGTGGCTTCTAATTTCTTCAACAACCATCTGGAAAGACACATCCTGTGGTCGTGGAAAAGATGTTAGTCTGTTTAAGAAGGGTCAAATCATTGGCATGCATCAAGAAGAGAAAACATCTAAGGAGATTGCAGAAACTACTAAAATTGGGTTGAGAACTGTCCAGCGAATTATTAAAAACTGGAAGGATAGTGGGGAACCATCGTCTTTGGTCAGAATAAAATCCTGAATGATTGTGATCGGCGATCACTTTTGTCCAAATCAAATAGAAAGAAAAACAACAGTAGAACTCAGGGGTATGTTTAATAGTGAAAGTAAGAGCATTTCCACACACACAATGTGAAGGGAACTCAAGGGATTGAGACTGAACAGCTGTGTAGCCTTAAGAAAACCACTAATCAGTAAGGGTAACTGGAAAAAAGGCTTCAGTTTGCTAGGGATCATAAAGATTGGACTCTGGAGGACTGGAAGAAGGTCATGTGGTCTGATGAGTCCAGATTTACCCTGTTCCAGAGTGATGGGAGCATCAGGGTAAGAAGAGAGGCAGGTGAAGTGATACACCCATCATGCCTAGTGCCTACTGTCCAAGTCTGTGGGGGCAGTGCTATGATCTGGGGCTGCTGCAGTTGGTCAGGTCGAGGTTCAGCAACATCATGGCCCAAAGAATGAGGTCAGCTGACTACCTGAATATACTGAATGACCAGGTTATTCCATCAATGGACTTTTTTCCCTAATGGCACGGGCATATTCCAAGATGACAATGTCAGGATTCATCGGGCTCAAATTGTGAAAGAGTGGTTCAGGGAGCATGAGACATCATTTTCACTCATGGATTGGCCACCACAGAGTCCAGACCTTAACCCCACTGAGAACCTTTGGGATGTGCTGAAGAAGGCTTTGCACAGTGGTCAGACTACCCCATCATCAATACAAGATCTTGGTGAAACATGAATGCAACGCTGGATGGAAATAAATCTTGTGACATTGCAAACACTTATCAAAAGGATGCCACAGCGAAATCGCGCTGTAGTCAAAGCTAAAGGCGGTCCAATGAAATATTAGAGTGTGTGAGATTCTTTTTTTTTGGTGACGACTTTTTTTTGGGCCAGGCAGTGTAATCAGGCCTGTTTTTGTTTATTTCCGTTTTATACTGTAAAACTAGTTCAGCTTTCAGTGTTTATGCAGAAAAGCCTGCCTATGTCCAAACTACATAAGTAAAATTTAAAGACAAAATTACTGCAAGCGCCAGTAACCAGCATGATGCCAACTTCCTGGCTGGCCTACAAAAATACACCATCCCTGCATCACTCTATTGGATGGACTATGTTTTACTGTAAAACCTCAAATACAGCCCTTTAGTCACAAAACTGTGCAGAGCAGAAGGTCCTTACATGGAGGCCGACCTTTATATCTAAGTATCTATCCATTCGAGCAAGAGGCGGGCTACACCCTGAACTGGACACCAACCAATCACAGGGCCACATAGCAACCATTTACACTCCCACTCATACCTTAGAGTAATTTGGAGTCACCAGTTCACCTAATAAGCATGATTTGGCCTGTGGGAGGAAGTCAGAGTGCCTGCAGAGAACCCTCACATGCACGGGGAAAACATGCTATTTACTCAAAGAAAAGCCTCGACTGACACAGGATTCAAACCAGCAACCTTTTTTCTGTGAGGCACATGCACTACACTGTAAGAATGAAAACTTAAAATCGCTGGCATTAAATGAATTTTCAGTAAACAAAGCAAATAATTTTTGTTGTGTTATGAACTTAATCAAAGTAGTTATCTCAATTATCCTTATTAAGTTTTTTATGTAATGTTTGGCTAATATCTTAACTTAAGTTGGCAAAGCTCAAAATTAGTAGTCTAAGGTCAGATGTGTTCAGTTAGGTCAGACTGAGCTCTAAACACAGGGTTCGTAATGACAAAAAGTAATTGTGTGTTAGACTGGTGCAGTGGTAAGCAAACATACATGATGAGAAACATGGTGCCACTGGTCTGGGTATGAATCCAGCCTGGGTTTGTCTTTATTTCAAATAGTTGCTTTCTCAACTCAAAATTCTGAATTTTCACCCAAAAATCAAGAATTTAGTGCAGACAGTTGCCTTGAAATTTTTAGTTTTATTCATTTTTTTGGTACCTGCTGCCGTACTGAGCTGCCAATCTGAGTATCTTTTTGAGAAATAATTTCAGTTCAGTTCAAAGCAAGTATGAAGTGAGCGGGACATCCTGCTTTTACTGGTGGCGTTAAGATTGGGGGTTTTGAAAAACAGCCTCATGTTTAACGGCTTCACACTAAACTCTCTAAGGTGTGAATATTCAAGCTGCAGCAACATAAAGTGCTAACTTTCTGCTTGAACAGCATTGACAGTTACCTCAGAACACAAAACAAAAAATGAAAAGGCCCTCTTCTTCTTCTACAGCATACAGAGCACATTCGGTCTGAATACATTGCAGTTGTTTCACTACGTTAGTGTTACAGAATCTTCGAGGTTCTAACCCTTGAGTAACACTGCTGTAATGTCAGAAACACCTGCAACTGTGTCTGTGTGGTGTTAACACAGCTCCTCCTAAAACTGAGATCATCATCGATGGCGGTCTAGGTGTCAGCAGAGTTTTTACTGTTAAAGAAGATGATCAAGCTGAGACTCAGAAGATGAGGTTTCTCACATCGGAGAAAGATTGTTGTGGTATCTTTAGAGGACAAAAAGAGAAAAACGTTCAAACTCAAGTGTGATGTTCTTTCTCAACCCTGTGCTCGTATGAACTTTACCAACCCCACCCTCTCTCTTGCACCATGAAATGGGGAACTTGACTCTCCTACTGAAATACTTATTATAGGCCTGTCATGTGCCCTCCACTCTTGGTTTTGTTTCTCGTTTTTCTTGCACTGACTTTTTCTTGGGGAAAAAATAAATCATCATGATTAAAGTTCCTGTGAGAAATTGTCAGCTTGGTATGAAAACTGGCACAAAAGGAGAACACAAGACCATCAGCGGCAAAGGTCCTTGCACTGAGTCTGTCTGTCTGTCTGTCTGCTGCAGAAAGTCCTGGGAGGTACATGACTGTTTATAAGGAACGGACAATTTTTAAAGCCTAAAAAAACAGGCTTATACTTTCTTTTTTAACAGACAAGAAGGTTAAAAAAGAAAGTAAAGCATATTATCAACATAGACATAATGAACCTACTTGGACTACTAAATAAACAGGCTTTACAGGCTGGTTCAACTTTTGCAAGAACTCACAAAGTTTTGCATGATCTTACAAAAGTCAGTACCTTTCATATTTTCTGTAACTCTTTTTTTCTGTTGTATTTCCTTTCCAGGGTCAATGAAATGTCAAAGCATTCTTTTCTAGGTCAGTGTAACCAAAACAATGAAGCAATAATGTCTGTAGGCGAGGTTAAAAAAATGTAATTATGCAAATGGCTTCAAATATTAAAAAAATAGATCAGGTTTTAACCCTAGACATTGGATTTATATTGACAGAGCTCAGGAAAGGAAATACAGGAGAAAAAAAATAGTTAAAAAAAAATAAATAAAAAGGAGTACTCCGTATCGGATGATGTGACTGTTTGTGGTTGGTAGAGAGTTGTGAACTCGTGAGTTTGCCTCACTCTGCAGCTGCCGTCAGGTTGAGTTTCCATTATGACAAACGACTCTGATCTGACATCAGATGTGACGGGACAATTAGTATAGATACAAATGTATGTGCTGGTTCAGACGGTTACATTAAATAGTGGTTGCTGAGATTGTTTATCGCATTGAAATGTGCCTGACACTGTGGACACCTGCCTGTGTGGTTTTGGTGACATGTGCCTGTCAGCCAATCTTCCACTGTGCTAGGTGTGCTTCGCCTGCGCAGACAATAGACCAGGTTGGAGCTGGCCAGCTTTCAGCGCACCTTCCGCGCAGTGTTTTGGCACGACATTGTCACTGCGCCAAGCCGAGTCTGTCAACACCTCCCCCTGGTGCGCTGCCACACCCACGTCGACACAGCCAGGCTACCAAATGTGCCAAACTGGCTGCGCATGGTGGTGCGACGGACGACATTACTACTGCGCGGGGTGAGCCCATTGTCACTCCGCCAGGCTGGATCTGTCCACACCTCCCACTGGTGCGCTGCCACACCCATCTCGGCTCTGTGGGTCTACCAAAGGACTGCGCCCGGTGATGCGCCGGATGAAATTACCACTGCACGGGGTGCACCACTCTGTGCCACCTTGCGATGCGCCAGGAAGTTAGGGCCCAAAGAGATCGAACAGATCCCTGGTGGATAAGGACACGACCAGCAGGGTTGAAGTCTTTGCTAAGCTTCTCTACTATGCTTTTGACAATGTTTAAAATAACTATACCTATTCTAAATATTATTAAAAACCAAATATGTGAAATATTATGAATAAAAATAAGTTAAAAATCTAGTTGATTATACAGTTATGAGTTACAATTTTACACAGTATGTATAAAATCGTTAAAATAACTGTACCTCTTATAAGTACAATTATTATAAATCAAAAAATATGTAAAAGATTATAATTGAAAAATAAATTAAATAACTAGTAAACCATACACTTATGAGTTATGATTTAATACAGTATGTATAAAAGCGTTGAAAAAACTTTACCCATTATAAATATAATCATTATAATAAAAAATACATAACATATTACTCATAAAAAAATAATTATCTGACTTGTAAATTATACAGTTACGAGTTACGGTAAGTATGTAACTGCAAAATAAAAATAAAAATATATATATGTATATATATATTCCGATATGAAGCAGCAAATAATATACAAGAAGACCAACTTCTGGTATGTGTTTGACTTATGGCAGCGCCCTTGTTCCTGCAGATGGGTACTCTTGGTTTAATGCGACAAAAAAGTTAAACAAAAAAAAAATTGTTTAGAAATCAGCTGGTTGAGTAAGTAAGGTTATTTAAACACTTTCCACAGACAAGGGTGACAAAGGACTTTACAAGAACACAACATAAAAAACAGGACAAGTAAAGATAATATAACAACAACAGTAAAAATACTAGTAAAAGTAAAAGCTGTATAAATGATATTAAGAATAGTGCCTTGATATTTAAATACATAATAGCCTGTTTAGGAGACGCTAACTATCATCAAGCAAGTTATACGAACGGATAACAGTAAATAATAAGTAAGAAAGAAAGAGAGAGAATAATTAATGTCAGTCAGAGACAGCTGGCCCATTGAGAGGGGTCCGAATGCAGGCCGCAAGACAGTAGGCGTGTCGCAGAGTAGGACAGTAGGCGTCTCGCAGAGTGGCGTCACTCTGCAACACGCCTACTTTGCAACATGCTACTAAATGGGAAGATGCTAGTTAATGGGAAATCACGTAGCACCATGCGAGATGTGGAAAGTTGTAGTGATGAACAATGGCGGATCCTGTCCAGACTGTAAGCGTTAGCATATTTCAAGTAACAAACGTCAAACAGTTGCTGCACTTAGTTGTATTATTACCTAACTCCTTCCCTAACCCTAACCCTTAACCGTATTTGTACGCATTTGACTACATTTATTATAAATCAAAGAATGGGTAAGCAAAAACACTGATGTTTGGCTGGACCATGCTGAAGCTGTGATATCCCTTTAAGAAGCCAATGTAGTAGGCGTGTCGCAGAGTGTCGTCAGTCAAAGTGACGTCACTCTGCGACACGCTTCATGTACTCTGCGACACGCCTCTGTCTTGCGGCCTGCAGTCGGATACAATTGGGCCCATTAGGCAAAATAGGCAAATGCTAAGGGCACTGTGGCCTCCAGGGGGCGCCACAAAATCATGAAAAAAATCACCTTCAATATAAATATATTTAAAGTAGTTATTACAAGTAACTCTTAAAATGGAAAAACTCACATTGACTCAGATGTAAACCAATGCCTGATTAATAGTAGTACAAATAATTAATACCAAATAAGTCTCCCTGTGCAATGCCTTTGTTGTACACAGTTTTCCATATAGTTGAATAGGTATTTGAAAGCTTTTGTTTTTTTTTTCTAATTTAGATTTGTATATAGTGATTGCATAGTGTAAATGTAGCTTATGTATAGCATTACTGTGAGCAAATTGTGTGATTATTTAAATATTTTGATGTTGATTGTTGTATTTAGTATTACTATTTTTGTTATTTATTCACTTATTAACAGGATATTTATTTTGGGGTAAGGGTATGTTATATTTCAGATTTTTTTGTACTTATTTTTAATTTGTTAAGCAGGTAAATCGGGTGATATGTTATCTAATAAATTAAAGAGATAGTAAAGTATTATATTTGGTTATAATATCATTGAATATAATTTTCAATTTCCTTTTCAATTGTATGTAAATCACCAATGCAGGAGGGCGCCATAAAATCTCACCAAGGGCGCTACATTGGGCAGGGCATCAATAGAAAAAACAGTGCCAACACTAAAACTTCAATACGACAATTAAAAAAATAGGTAAAAATTAGCTACATATGGGCACAATTTATTTCTGCGACTCTGTCATATAATAATGTCCCTGAATGTTTATTAACCCTTTCATGCACAGTGTCAACTACAGTGGGCAGACATTTAATAAATACATTTTATATCATTTACGTAACAGCCAGGTGGTGAACAAAATTGGTGGTTTTAATTTTTTTTTTTTTTTTTAAAGTTTTCGTCTGTGACCAAAAATTCATCTGTTATGCAGTAAAGAGTATATTCTGTGTATTATGCCTGCATTCAGATTCCACCTAATTTTGTATGTTTAGTTTAAAATCTCACATGTTAATAGTTTAATTACACAGTAATATTAAATACACTTCAAATTTTGTATTTCATTACTCTTAATAAATGTTTGTAACAAATATATGTTTGTGGATCTATATTAAGTTCCACTGAATTATTATTCATTCTCTTAATGCATGGTGTCCACCGTAGAGGACAGAAACATTGTTCCCTCACAATATAACATTAAAAACTGACCATTATTTCTGACTTGTTAAGAGTAAAAATAAACCTTTTAAAATAATTCCTTTGTGATTTTAAAATTCACACATGAAAGGGTTCATGAGTTTTTACTGTTCTTGTCTGTAACTCTAAAAACAAGCGCAGCGCAGTTTTCATGTCCCTCCTCGGACACCGTAGTCCATGCATGGCCAGCCGGGATCACATTGAAGGTGACAGGTAGTACAATGCCGGGTGCTTTCAGTTTGTTTCCCCCCACCGTGTACGCCGCTGTCGGGGACCGGGACCCCGAGGGGACAGCCCCGATCCCCCTGGACCAGCTGTCCCTGTACGCGGACCCCCCTCTGCCGAAGCATGCGGAGCCTGAAGCGGGTCAGATGGAGGAGACTGTCGCCACCCTCAGGAAGTTTGCAGAGCCGTACAAGGACTGGTGTCAGGGGGCTTACGGTAAAATTAAACCCAGAGTCCAGAGTGCGGCTCGGTTTGGGAGCGACGCCTACGGCTTCCTGACAAACCCGCCCAAGGATTTCTACCCCCGGGCGGGGGTGATCGCCCTCACCGGGGCCCTGGGGCTGTTCCTCGCCAGAGGGTCAAGGATTAAGAAGCTTATCTACCCCGCGGGCCTGATAGCCGTGAGCGCCTCCCTGTACTACCCCGAGCAGGCGGCCGGCATCGCCAAGTCGGCCGGGGACTCCGCCTACGAGCGGGCCGTGCAGACCTACGCCGCCGTGGAGAGGATGGTGAAGCCGGAGAAGAAGCCCGAAGGGGGGAAGGACCTGTAGAGTCAGGACCTGATGTGATCCAGCAACAACCAGCAATAATCATCAGCAGCAGCATTTCCTGATTTTGTAGATTTACACCTGAAACATGCAGTAATGAGAGTGACTTCCTCATGCCCTCTTTTTGCACTATGCTTTATTTGTACAACTCAGGCCTGTCACAGGAGTCTGAAGAACTTCTGCCTCTGATCTGAATGTATATTTATGTAGAGAATTAATAAAATCTACTGCTTTACATAAAAAAAGGTTTGGTTTTGTTTATTGGATGTTGTTGTGGACTTTGATTCTCGCCCTAGAGGTGACATAAAAGAGAAAAATATCTATTGGGCTCGTTTTTTTTTTTCTTTTTTTAAAATGACAGACTTTTGCAAAATTTCACAAACTTTTAGAGCAGGGGCCAACTGAATTTATACAAGGGCCAGTTTTTTTTTTTGCTTGGCACACATTAAGGAAGCTGGATTTAAAAACAAGGAAATAATATAAATATTTAAGTCTGACTAACATACAATAATAATAATAATACATTTTTTTAAAGCACTTTTCATTAAGAAAAATCTCAAAGTGCAACAGAGCACATTAACATAAGGACATAGAAACACCAAAACAATAAGATCAGGAAGAATAAAAACAGCATTAACAGCAGTTTGGAAAGGCCTGTGTGAACAGAAAAGTCTTATGGTCTTTTTTAAGAGTCCAGAGGCCGAGGATTACTCAGATGCCATACAGATGCAGCTGTTTAATTTTCCCCTTCCAGCCAATTACTAGCCCATTACCAGCAAACTTGCAGCAACTTATTATTTTTCCAATTTTATGCATTTTGTACCTTAAAGGGATACATTTTTTTTGGTCATGGTCACTCCCGAGTCCATGACAAGCAGATAGACGCCATTCTTTCGACTGTTTGTGCTGAAACAAGAGACGGGCAGAGCTTGCCCACTGCTAACTAGCTTAGCTCAAACACTGGGAGTCAATGGGTAGTGTTAGCCTGTCTCTGCCTACAGTCATCAGATAAACTCTTAAACAACTCTAAACGGTCCTGTGTGCTTGTTGTGACTCTTTTTTCCCCCATGTTACGTTATCTATTATTAGACTAAGATTAGCACTTTGTGTAATTTTGAAAGAAATACATCCAAAACTAAACTGCAGGGCGCATGTGCAAACCACTGCGGACACGCTTACAAGCAGGTCAACAAAACAAAGCCTCTGTTTACCAGTAGAAGATAAAAAAAGCACACCGGATACCTCTGAACTCATTATATCCGATATTTTTGTCAAGGGTACAAAGTTTACTTTATGAAGACTGACTTGCTGCTTTCGTTGGGATTATCTGTGTGAGGAACAGATGCAGTACAAGAAAAACAATATTTAACTCCTGAAAAAGTAAAACTCCTTATTTCTAAACGTACTCATGCAGTGATAATAAGGTCAAGCATCATGGTGTGTTTTTGCCGATATTACTGTGTGAATATAGCAGACATGTATGATCAATAAGGCTGTCACTTTTGCCCGAAATCAAACTCAAAAGGTTTTTGACATACATGCAAATAACCAGATACGCCCGCCCCCATCGGTAGTAAGAGAGTATTATCTTAACATAGTCTCAATGTTTGCCTGTGTAGGGTTGTTCAATTTAACAATCTGAGTTGAAATCGTGGCTTCTGTTCCATCATTAAATCCCGAAAACCCTCTCCCCAATGGGCCGCACATCCTTGAATCTTGCAACCTTATCCGTGTTGGCTTTTTTCCACGCCTCTGGTCAAGACCCTGTTGAAAAAACGCAGTCACACGGGTTGAACACTTGACGAGGCACGGCTGCACTTTGGTGCCTCCTCTCGACTGCGTGGTTTCAGTGAAAAGCCGACAGGTGAGCTGTCCCTGTGTTTAATGAAGTCAAGAGAGAAGCATCAGTGAATGTGGCTGATGGTAAAGCAGAGCTGAGAGCGCCCTCTGTTGGACCAACAGTCCACTGCTCCAGGCGCCCTGATGTGCTGCTACACTTAATATTCACATTTGAATATTTAGTTACACTTCAAGTACAGACTTTTATCCCCATGCTCGAACGGATATTCGAATATCAAGTATAAGGTGACAGCCCTAGTGGGCGATATATCAGCAAAAATGTAAATATCAAAATTTAAGGTTTTAGGCCATATCTGCTGATATAGATAACATACCAAAAATATTGAACATCCCGAATTTTTACAGCTGTGCGTTAACTGTCAAATTTACTAGGGATGCACAATATTATCAGTTTGTTATCAGCATGGCCGATATCAGCCAAAACGTTAAGTATCGTATCAGCTGATATTGAAATTTTGCAGATATTTACAGCAGATAAACCATTTATCAGCTAGAATATCAGCAAATTACACAAATGTACAATATTGATGCACCTTTTTTCAAGAGTTAAATGCTGTTTTCTTGTTTTACATCTGTTCCTCGCAAAGATACACTGTAACACTGAAAGTAACGAGTCCATTTTGTCAAGTACAGAGCTTATGCTCTTGACTAGAAATATCAGTATCGACGATAATGAATTTAAAAAATATCAGCACATCGGCAAAAATTGAATATCATGCATCACTAAAATGTACCAATAAATTTGAAAAACAGACATTTTTGGAGCTGAATGACTGTTTTATATTTTTATTCTTCTCAGCCAAAAAAAGTATACAAAATTAAATATGAATCACGTGAATTAATCCCCTCAGAGCAGCACCAGCTTCTCATTCAGAGCAATCTGTGCCTGGGTGAGGTTAGCCAGGTAGGTCACCATCAACAGATCCTGCAACGACAAAACACAACGTTTAATTATTTTGTTTAAATGTATGTCTACAGAGAGGAAGCTCACTTAAAATGTGTAAGAGATTAATTAAAGTGAGGGTGTGCACAGTGAGAAGGTCTAAATCCATACTAAAGCGATAAAAACAGGCTGAAAGAACTGCTGGACCAGTGCTTGGTGGAGAACTGTTAGACGAGTTCATCCAGGGAACTAAAAATAGGAGGTAAAGTCTAATTAAATGTGTCTTCTCGAGTGTTTGCCAAAGTACAGAGAGCAGTAAGTAAATCAACAACGGAAGACTGAAGGAGATGCACAAAAACAAAAGAAAGACTAGGTTGTTGCAGTTGTTTCTTGACAAACGTGTTGTTTTAAAGCTGCACTCACATTGATGTTGGAGTTGAGCATGTTTTCAAAGTCCTCAGGTGGGATAGTGGGCACTTTGTTGACCAGGTCCATGAGGAATCGGCCCACGCTGTTGTCTGCCGTCACTTTGCCAGACTGAGAAATGGGACAAAAATCAACTTTTACCACCGCTTTACAGTTTAAATGAATGATCTCCAGGGAGGGGAAGGATTCATGCACAGGACAGAACACAACGGGCCGACACTCACCAGCACATCCTCGATGTAAGCTAACACAGTGGTCAGCATGTCCTGCACTCGGGCAGCAGAACTGGCCACCTGAGAGAGGTCAGAGGTGAGGCCCTTGGTGCGACTCGGGGTCACCCGCGTCCTCATCAGAAGGTCCACTGCAGAGAAAACGGAGAGTTAGAGCACGACACCACTGATGAGAGACGAGCCTTAATGGGGTATCAATTACTGTGAGGATTTTAACTTTCCATGATTATAAGAACAGGATCATCCGAGTGAGAGGATCACACAAAAAAGGCCTCATATTGTTATGTTTTTTAATAAAATACACTGGGAAAAGACTTCATACTGTTTTTAGTATCTGATTAAGTTTAATTTTATTTTCTTTGTGGACTGATAATATATTTGATTTATGATATAATCCATTTTGAACTTAATTCTGCCTCTGGTCCATTATTTCACATATTCAGTTGAGTTTCAAGAGATGAACCCAAGTTTTTATAATTTAACTTTTTTTTTTTTAACCTTTTAATCATATTTATTTTTGTTTAACTAAAGCAGGCTGACTGAATTACTTCTGCATCTTAATCTAAGTTAATGATTTCAATTATTTTTATTTTAGCTGAATTTGATTAACCTGAACAAATAGTTTAAACTGAATCTGATTTACCCTGACTTAAAGTTCAAACTAATTTCATTAATCTTAACTAACAGCTTGTGCGGCAGTCTGCAGTAAGGTGTGATTGTAAACAAAGAGCAGCAATGGAGGACTTTCAGTACTTGAGTACTCTGTGGAGCAACGTTTCATGAGGACAAATCACTCTAAATTCACGGCTTATCTGAATGTGGTGAGGTATGTGCTTTCGTTTTTGCTGCGCTTGCATGAGAATTGAGGATCTTTTTTGACCCAAACAACAGAACAGACTAAAAACTTTTGGCCTTTAGTATTCTTGTATTCTCACCTCCTATCCTCTCAGTGTCGTAGTAGATATACTTGACTGTCAGCGGGGTGAACATCACTCCAACCGTCTTTCCTGGCACCCCCATCTGTGCACTGTGGAGGACATCAACAGGACAAAGATCAATTACACTCTCAGTCTGTTGCTGGTAACACTGAGGAAGCTTCTGGAACAGGAAGATCAGCCGACCTGACGTAGGCGCGGATGTTCATCTTTCCGCTCTGCAGGGCGGTGTCGATGGTCAGGTGAATGGGGTTGGTGGCTTCACGGCTGTAGTACTCGTGGATCAACACCGAGTGCTCTGTGATGTCAAAGCCTGTGGCATACCTGTGACGATGGATGCAAACTTGGTGAGAAAAAGGTCTTGGTCTCTTAAAGTAGCATCTTATCAAGCAACATACCATCCGATGATGACCTCTGTGGGGGACACCCTCTTGTGGAGCTCGTACATGTTCTTCGCAAACTCCATGTCCACTGCGACCTGGCGTAGAGGAGACATAATTCTGACTTTAGGCATCATTACTGAACAGCTGATGCCTTTAAATATGACAAGAGAAGAGGTTATCTTGGTTATCAACAGACATGTCACCATCCCCTCATATCTTCTAAAGTCATCACTACTCCAGTTAACTTGCATACAATAGAGAGAAATTTAGTTTTTTTTAGTTTGACAAAGACGCAAGTGGAAATTCTGTAGGTTCTTTTTACTCATTAGTATTCATATTTTTGATTCATCACCTGCTTTCTTCAGCGGATCCAATACTAGGGATGGGAATTGATAAGATTAACTGATACCAATGCCATTAACAATCCTGCTTATTGATCTGTTTCTTTATCGATTCCTGTTGATGTTCTATGTGGGCAAATGTTGGTCTGTAAGTTTTCCAATGACGCCAAACACGACACTCCTGACTCAACGCTGTGCTGCTTAGATAAATACATCTGCCAGTCGCTGGTGTTTCCATTTACTAAAGGTTGTGCAGTATATAGATTTCCTAAATCTGAAGAGATGTTTTATCTGTTAGAGACCCCCACATGAAGATAAAATATCAGGCATTGAGCAGTTTTGATTGTACTGTGCGTGGTGTGCTCTGATAATCTCATCACATCGCACACGTAACCATTCTGTCCCACCACTGAGCCAGAATCTAGCCCTCCAAGACAGAGATCTGATCAAACGCGATCTAACAAAAACGAAGAAGAGGAACCAGAGCAAACACCCAGAAAACAACATGGAAGAGGACATATGGAAAGAGGGAATGATGGCGGTCTTGGGACTATTTTTGATGGAAAATTCCTGAACTAAAAAAAAGAAAAGACTGTGGGAAAAATCCTGGGGACAGCGTGAACACGTGTGCTGGTCCTCCATTTCTGAATTCCATCAAACTTTGTGTTTCAGGTCGGCCATGATTGTTTTTTTACACCTGCTTCTTTGTTCGTTCTTAATTGGCTTCATTCTGTTCCACATCACAATTCACAGAGTCATGACTCGGGAGGCTTTCACCACACATGAAGATTTTAATATTTACAACTGTCACCTCGACCCATTTCAGAGCCGATTATCAGGAGAAATTCACTCTTAACACACCTCAGACCACAGGATAATCTTATAGGATAATCTTGTACGACATAAAATAATCTGCTGTTTGCCATCCTTGGTCAGGAAGGGGGAAAGTTAGGACAAAACAGCCCAATAATCTTTATGCGTATACCCCACTTCAGTGGAAGGAATTGATAAGAGAATTGATAAGCATAAAGACTAATGATATTAATTCTTTGAAGGAGTTATCAATTCTCAACTGGATTTGGCTTTCGATTCCCATCCCTATCCAAGACTGAGATGTTGTAGGTGTTTTTGTAATTCAAACTGTGGTCAAAGATTTCTGTTGTCAAGGCTGTGTGTCTGGCAACCCAACAATGATAAACTTGATCACCTTGCATTCATTTTTCTAAAGTTTTGTTAGTGATTCATGCCCCCCCAAATGAATACAACACAACAGTAAAATGACTCTGACTACAAACCTCGTCCTCAGACTCATTGTGAGGGACAGAGAAGCAGTTGGTCACCTCGATGGAGTGCTTGTCTATAGTACCTGAAAGACAAATGTGAACAAACGGACAGATTTGTTACAAACACGACGACATAGAGAACAGCTGCGCTTGTGTATGATCAATGTACACTCAACTGCCACTTAATTAGGTACACCCTTTCAACTACTCATTAATGAAAATAGCTAATTAGCCAACATGTGACAGCAACTCTATGCATTTAGGCATGCAGACATGTTCAAAGCAACCAAGGTGATTTAAGGGACTCTGATTTAGGAATGGGAATTGAAAACCCAATCAAGCTGAGAATCAATAACTCCCTTAAGGAATCACATCATTAGTCTTTTTGCTTATAAATCAGCTTGTTTTTATCATTCCTACCAAACAATCTTTTATTATTTATCTGAATATATTTATATATTTAAATTCTATGTTCCATGAACATCCCATGGATTGGCTGTAATATTGGCTGAATGTACAATGTACCATGATGGTGTACCCTAATCATCATGTAATGCCCACTTTTATGAATCAAAAATATAATTCATCGAAGAATAAAATGTTGCTTTTCTTGTCTCAAATGTTTCTAACATAAATGTACTGTAATCATAAAAAGAACAGGCCAGTTTTAGTTAAGTAGAGACTTTGTGCCCTTGACACAAACAGTATCATGGTAGTAGTACTGACGACAATGAGTTTAAAACATCAGCATATTAGCAAAAATCCAATATTGTGCATCCCTAGTTCCTATTGCGCATGGGATTATTATGCCATCAGTGTATGTTTGTAAGGGTTCTTTGATTTAAATTGTGCATTTTCCTGATTTGTTGTTTTACTCTTGTGCTTTACTATCTGCTTGTCAAAGCATTTTGTAAACATGTTTTAAAAAGTGCTGTACAAGCCAAGTTATCATCATAATTATAACAATTTCTTGAGGGAGTCGTTATAGTTTCGCTTTTTGAAGTGGTTTTCAATTCTCATACTGAAACAATGGTCCTTTCATTCCACATTTAGAGCAAACATCAGGTATTTGGGGTTTATTATTAAGGATGGAGTTATATGCATTCTCATTAACAATCAATACTGCATTAGTTTAAAGTGAGTATTTAAGGACTGTTTTTATGCTTTTGAGCAGACATTTTGCCATTCCTCCACTGAAATTACATGGTCCAGAATCTAGATCTTCACACTACATCAGCCTTTTTTTCTGAGGGGCTTGGGAGCTTTTAATTGTTATTTTGTGTTGTCTCAGTGTCAGTGCAGTTTTCCATTACATAGCACAGCTTCTGCACAATCAGCTTATGGATTATTAGAAAACAAGCCTGTCAGCATTGACTAGTCTTTTAACAGTATTTAATTTCTTCTAATAAATATATTTCTATGCCTTCTTTGCCTGCGAGTGTATTTTTCTGTATTAAATCTGCTTCTTTGCACTATAATTGCATGCATGCACTTTCTATGAACCAAAATGTATTTTTCTATGCTTTTATGCACTTTATTTACTGTAAATGCGCTTTATATTTATACGTTAATTCCTCTCTTGCCTGCCACAGGGACTGCAGATAGAGAGCTATAATCTGGTGCAGATCATCTCTTCTCTGATGAGTTTAATGCTCTTTTTCTGTACGTGTTCCCTGACAAATAAAATTACTAAAAACTAGCAATCATAACCTTCTTTGAGTCGCGTTTAATAGCTGTTTCTTCCACCGAGGTAGGGATAGGAAGGTATAAAACCGTCGTATTCTACATATAAAGCTTTTAGTCTGTATATATAGCAGACATGTTTTTGAGGGATGTCATATATTAGTCTCAGCTCTTCAAAAGACCTGAGATTATTGTAATCAAATACATATGCAACCTTACACAAGCCTTCTTCTGCCATTATCCCCTGTACAAAATGTAGATGGTTAGAATTTTACAATCAGCCCAATTTAAGTGAATTACTACCGAGCTGCTGTGGCAGTGTTAGCAAAACACTGACGAATATCAACACTACATTCATCAACACATATCACAACAGTCAACGCTCCTGAAACTAAAATAAGACTCTAACATTATCCATAAAGGATTGTTGCTTAGATATTAGCCCCAGAGTCTGTCTACCTGACTGTTTTAGGGGACAGCCAGCTGTTAGTGATGCTGCGAACCTTTCCAGCTAACAGTAGCCGCCGTTAGCCAGATGCGGGCTAACTCCATTCTAAAGCAGGCTAGCAGCATGCGTTAGCTAACACAGAAGCTAACCTAAGCTAGCTGTTAAATCTGTTGGAGTTCACCCCAACGAAGAATAAAACCCTAGAGTGAGCTCTTACCCAAAAGGGTCCCGATCACACGACTCGCTCCCTCATTCCTCCGCTCGTAGGAGTCGCAGATAGAAGCGAGAACCACGGGGTGGATCTTCACCACTGGCCCGTACACCGACATGTTGGAAAAGGAAGAGTGGCGCCGGCGGCAGAGCTCACATATACCGCCACCTGGAGGCCGGAGGGGGAACAGCTTCAAATTAATGTATCTACTTTCATGTTTAACTCCCTTAAAAGAAATTAAAAGACATAAATGCCATTTTTGGCTTTTAATCTTTATTCGATTTTTTTGTTTTTTCTTTTAACCACTTTTCTTGTGTTTAACTGTCTTTAAATGAGTTTTTTTTATACGTTTTTATAGATAAAAACACGTAAAATGTCAATTATTTGTTTTTTAATTCATAGTTTTATTACTGCACTTTCATTCTATTCTGTTTCTGCTTGGTAGACGCTGTGCAGCACTTTGGTTAACTTGATTTTTTTTAAAAAATGTACTACATACAAATAATATATAGATCATCTATAAATCATCTATACACTCTGTGGTATATAATGCAAATACATTTTATTGTTTTGATTAAGTGATGAAAATCATGTTAAAACCAGACGGTCATGTTAAAGTTTACTACGGGGCTAAGACTTTACAAATATGTTGAAATTGTTTGTGTGTTTCCCACTTTAAAACTGAATGCAAGTATTTTTTGATCATGGCCCTCAAAGTATCAAACTCGGTGATTAATAAATCAAATGTTTTCGGCCTGAAGGGAATCATAAATCCATTCCAATATGAAATTAGGAAACGTGTTGAAAAGCAATATAGGTAAGTTTCAAACTAATGAAAGTCTCTTTCTGCGTGTAAGAAACATTTGCATATTCAGAATGGACAAAGAACTTTGCGTTTTGAAATCTAAAATAACTGAATGTTTAATGTGCTATCAGTTGAGGCTAATTTTGAGTCATGATTATCAATACTCTGTGATTAAATGTACTCAATGAAAATTGATAGTTTAACAGCCTGTTACTTTTTTTTTTTTTTTTTTACCTGGAATGGAATATCAAAATAATAATAATAAAAATTTTCAGTATTCCATGAGCAAGATAAATTATTTTTGTGTTAAATTATTGCAGCCTGGGATATGTCAGTATAGCAGCACCATTGAATTTTACATTTTTTTGTAACGCTCAAAAACTGCAGAACAAACTTCCAGAGGATCTGAGATGAGCTGCAAATGTAGAAATCTTTAAATGTGACCTAAAATCTCATTTATTCAGCCTGGCTTTATGTAGAATTTAATCATTTTAATGATTATTATTATTTATTTGTGAGTATCAATAGTTGCCTTGCTTCATTGTTAAATTTAAGTTTTTAATTTTATTGTTTGATGTTTTATTGTATTTTAATATATGTTTATATTTCATATCATGAGGATATGGTATTAATCATTTTACATTTAATCATTTTATATTTTCTATTAATCTATTTATGTTTTAAATGTATTTTTAGCTTTTTATTTTTGTCTGCTGATTCTTTTGTTTCTTTTTTTTATATTTAATCAGTCATTTTGATTGTATCATCTCTTTTACTTTAATTATTCTTTTATGCATTAGTCTTTAAATCCTCCTGAAAGCCCACCTACTATCATGATTATAATCATTATATATATATATATGTATATATATATACATATATATATATATATGTGTGTGTGTGTGTGTGTGTATATGTATATATATGTATCTATCTATCTATCTATCTATCTATATATATATATATATATATATATATATATATATATATATATATATATATATATATATATGTATATTTATATGTATATATATACACATATATACATATATATGTTGTCAATCATTTCTTTTGCCTCTATGTAAAATACTTTGAACTGCAATTGAATTTGTATGAAATGTGCTGTATGAATAAAGTTTGATAGACTGACTGATTATACGTTATTATTTTTTGTGAGGGTGTCAAATAGTCACACTCATACTCAAACAGCTAAAATGACGCCATCTGGTGGAGTGAAGTAAAATGATCAACTCAAGGCAACTTAAAAGCCAAGGTTGACTCTCAGACACATTATATCTACTATATGTATAGCCTATATGTGTGCTTGGGTGTGTGTATATATGAATACATACATATATATATATCTTTTATCTGTTATAAATGGTGCTACTGGAATCTTAATTTCCATGAGGGAGTGCCCCAAAGGGATAAAGTTCTTTCTAATCTAATCTGATTGTTTTATTTTTTTAGTGGAAGTGAGGTCAAAAATTGCAGTTTGACTGGGCTTCAATGGAACATTTTTGTGCTTCACAGTATGAGTGTAACAGTTGTTTGTACACAGTGTATTTTAGACTTACTGTAAGAGTTGATCTGGAAATAGAAAGATCAAATACAAATATGTAATCTCTCCAAAATGTATGCATGAAGACAGCCAGGATTTTAAAAAAAAAAATACTATTTCTATGCTCTTATCTGGGCTACTTTAATGTCTTTTTTAATATTCCTATAACCGAATTTCCCCTTGGGTATGAATAAAGTATTTCTTATTCTGGTTCTGATTATCAGAGAAAAAGAAAGAATGAAAGTGAGTGCGCACAGAGGTCCGTCAGGGTTAAACGTAAACAGAAGCCCATTCATAATCAGCTGTGTCATACCAACAATATGAGCGCAGGGCTGAATGAAGGCTGCATTAATGTGGAGTCATAACGCCTTTATTTGCTCCTCTGTGCAGATGTTGTTGGTCTGTCTGTGAGCGTGGAGAGGGAGCTCCAGTCCTCTCTGTTGTGGAGATCAGGAGGGTCTGAGGCGGGCTGCGTGGTGTTTTTTTTTTTTTTTTCGGGGGGCTGGACTGATGACAACATCCTCCTCCTCCTCTCCACACCTGCCTGTCTCCTTCAGAAACACAGATGATGGAGCTCTCTGTGTTTCCTGCCGGGTCTTCATCATCCTGCTGCCACCATTTCGCTCCTCCACTGAGCGGCACATGTTCTCCTGACGCCGCGATGAGGGATTTCCATCTCCGCGCCTGATCATTCAGCGGATGGGGCTTCGCTTGTTTTATTTATAGTGAACGCTGAATGGTCGGATCGAGGTGGTCTTTTGTTTTCCCGGAGAAAAACGAGCAGGAGCTGAGGACTGATGCGAGCTCTCTTCACCAGCAAAGGGAGTCACTGAACCAAAAATGGAGAGGTTTTCCTTTTTCTCCCGATAAAACATCTGACAGATCCAGCTCCAACATCCACAAGTTGCTGCACTGAACAGGTAAGATTTGATGCTTATTTCCAGCACAGTAACACAGATCCACAGGCTCAGGATTGTGGTGTTTGCTGCCTCTTGGCTGCTAAAAGACAGCCTGTAGAAGAAGCTGTTTCTGATCCATCCATCATGCGTCGTGCGTCATCTTCTCTGTCACCATCAGTCTCCTTTACGTCCGTCCGCCAGCTGTCCAAATGGACGCACATCTTTGAGGGCTGCAGAGGGCCAGGACTCCATTTTACTGTGAACGCACCACATTCATATTTAACTTAGTTTTCTCACGTATAAGGCACTTATATAAGAAACCTGGACGGGCCTGCTGCACGGGCCCACCACAGTAAATATAGCAGCAAGTGCACTCGTGAAAAAACCACGCACACCTACCCCAAGGTGCCTTATGAAAAATGCACTCAGAGATTGTGGGTTTGCCTCAAGAATCAGGGTTTGACTCCCATTTGAAAGATGTAAATTAAGAGGCTGGGGTGCCCTGAAGTTCAAACTGTGTTGCGTAGGGGTGGGAAATGAAGACCAATTCTAGTTGAGAATCGATAACAACAAGCTCAAGGGATAAAAGGCACAAGTCCTTATTAACAAAGACGTCGAAGGTGTGATCAGTGCACAATATTATGACACTCAAATGAATTGGGGACACTGTGTAAAACGTAAATAAAAGCAGAGTACAATGATCTCCAAATCATTTTCAAACTACATTCAATTAAATTAACTAAAAAAACAAGATATGTAGTGTTCAAACTGATAAACATCATTGTTTTTTTTCCCAAATATTCCCTAATTTTGAGTTTGATTCCTGTAACGCGTTCCAAAAAAGCTGGGACAGGGGCATGTTTGCCACTGTGTTGCATCACCTTTCCTTTTAACAACACTCAGTAAATGTTTGTGAACTGAGGACACTAATTGTTGATGCTTTGTAGGTCTAATTCTTTCACATTCTTGCTTTATGTACGACTTTAGTTGCTCAACAGTCCAGAGTCTCCGTTTTCATATCATAGCACTTAATAATGCTCCACACATTTTCAGTGGAGACAGGTCTGGACTTGTACCTGCTCTCTTTAATAATGAAGCCACGCTGCTGTAACACGAGCAGAATGTGTCTCCATTGTCTTGCTGAAATAAGCAGGGACATCCCTGAAAAAGAAGTGACTTAATGGAGCCTTCACAGATGTGCATGTTACCCATGCCATGGGCACTAACACACCCCCATACCATCACAGATGCTGTCTTTTGACCTTTGCTCTGATAACAGTCTGGATGGTCCTTTTCCTCTTTAGCCCGGAGGACACCACGTCCATGATGTCCAAAAACAGTCTGAAATGTGGACTCAGACCACAGCAGACTTTTCCACTTTGCCTCAGTCCATCTCAGATGAGCTCGGCCCAGAGAAGCCAGCGTTTTTTCTGGGTGTTTTTGATATATGGCTGTGTCTTTGCGTGGTAGAGTTTGACCTTGACCTTGTAGATGTAGAGATGAACTGACAATGGTTTTCTGAAGAGTTCCTGAGCCCACGTGGTGATATCCTTTACAGAATGATGCTGGTTTATGATGCAGTGCTGCCTGAGAAATTTCTTCTGATTTTCTGAATCTTCTGATGATATTATTGACTGTAGATGATGAAATCCACAATTGTTTTGCATCTGTACTATAAGAAACATTCTGAAACTGTTGGGCTATTTGTTTACACAGTTGTTCACAAAGCGGTGAACCTTGCCCTGATCCTTCTGGCCTTTTGGGAATGCTCCTTTTATACCCAATAATGACACTCTTTACCACCAGCTTTTTTGGAATATGTTGCAGACTTCATATTCAAAATGAGTGAATATCTGCAATAAAACAACAAAGTTTATCAGATTAAACATTAAATATCTTGTCTTATTCAATAGAATATAATTTTTAAAGGATTTTCAAATCATTATATTCTGTTTTTATTGACATCCCAGCTTCATTGGAACTGGGGTTTGTATTTAATGCCATGCTGCAGCTTCTGCAAGTAGATACTGTTCCCACCCCTGCTGAAAATAACATGGACACAGATATTGGACATTGAGCAGTTAGGGTCACTTTGAGTAAATTTAAGCTATTCTTTTGACTACTGCTGTTTTGTCTGCTTTAATCATAGCTTTGATTTCTTTGTTTTCATTTCTGCTGACTGCCTCTGATGGGAGTGTGAGGTCCTTGATTTTCAAGCATCCAGAACAAAATGGATGGATAAAAGAATTGTTGAGCAAAAAGACAAATGATATTGATTTCTTGAGCTCCCTACCCCTTTTTTCTAAAAATCAACTCAAATAATTTAAGTCTCAGGCATTCAAAAAAAAAACCCCCACCAAATAATACATCTTGATACAGCTAACAGCAAAACTGTAAAAGAAAATCTAAACATTACCCACAGTACAAATCGGTCTAATTTGATGTACATACTATTTAAAGGTACAGCTTTGCCTTTTACTTCATTACATCCTAGTCTGGTATTTCTGAATATATGTTTGAACCTACCTATTGTTGTACATGTTTTCATTTCTTTAGTGCAGCTGTTCCACAGATGAACTCCTTTTGTAGATATGCAGTGTAGTCTCATATTAGTCTTAAATGCTTGTTTCCTGAACATGTGTAAACCTCAGAGATCCTCCCTAAGATGGAAAATCTTTGAATATTATATATACATAATCAATAACAACCATGGATAGAGAGGTCAGTCTAATAATTACATTAATATCTATATATATTATAGCAGCATCTAGGTGAACTGCCATTAAATGGGTTTAACTGGTCTAAAGGTCTGAACAATGGCATAGGTATCAGTGAAATCTGATCAGTTACCATCCTTAGTGTTGCGTGTGCTATGAGATGGAATTTTATAACGTAACTATAAAAAAATAGGCCTACATGGATTATTAAACACCAACTCCTGCAGAGGGTCAATAACTGTTCTCTGTTTTGAGCCTCTGGTACCTCCAGGTGCCAATCGGAGTATTTAATGCGCAGCACATTTTACCACACAGCCTTGTTCAGGCATCAGCAGCTCCGTGACCCATCTTTGGTCCCAACCCACAAGTTGAGAACCGGTGCAGTAAAGTACAGAGTAGACTGTGAGATAGATTAAAGGCAGAGGGGGTGTAAGGCCCCTGAAGTCACTCCTCTTTCTTCTTTAACATCAATTGTCAGTAAATTACGGTGACAGATGATCGTGTTCTTCTCTATTTTATTCCAGGCCTCAGTCAAGCAAACAAATGGTCCAATCAATACCTACTGGACAGAGTGTGCCATAGGGAGGCCATCAATAACACGCTAATACACCCGACACACACACAAACACACACTTGAGTGCACGTACACAGGAGCCATGGCGCTGGAGAACTCGGTCTTCCCCTCCCGCCCGGACTCCCTCTCTCTACCTGTGGACGAGAAGAGGGAGGGGGAATACGTGGAGGTGGCCGACGAAGCCACCACCGCCTCCACCGGGGTCTTCAACCTGTCGGAGGAGCTGGGCCACGTCGTCACCACGGAGACGGCGCCTTCCCCTCCAGCCTCGGCCAAGGTCAACAGGTCATTCCAGGCTAAGATGGCGGAGCGAGAGGCCAAAGCCAACCAGCAGAGGAAGAAGGCGCAGGGGACGGAGAAGGAGCGGGGACGATTCGGGTGGGGTGAGTGACTCTCAGTGTGACTTTCTTTGAGTTTAGGGACTCAAGAATATTTCAAAGTGAGATATGGAGGAAGACAAATTGTTTATACTGATGAAGTTTATGTTAATGATGCTTAAAGGGACAGTTCAGTATTTTTGAAGTCTAGCTGTATCAGGTACTTTATAAAAGTCAGCAATGAAAGGGCTCCCAGCAGTGCTGTACCTTTAAGAAGAATGAGCTGAGACAACTGAAAAGGTACACTGCCGTTGATGAGTGCAGTTATTTTGTGTAAATGTGTGAGTTTTATGGAAAAACAAGCCAGGAAGCTGTTGGGTTGAATGCAGGATTAGGTCCTCTCCACTGTCAATTAAAGGCAAGTACAAAAAAGAAAAGTCTATAACTGTTTTTTGAACCAATGACAGCAGTAGATCCTCAAAGCCATCATGCTGTCATCCGAGACTGAGTCTGTTAAAATATCTGAGATGTGCACAGCCAGGGTAAAATGGCCATGTGGAACCTCCAGGAAGGTGCATGTCTGGATACTTGGTGTCATGCTGGCAGATTCTTGCCACCCTGTGGACGCGTCAAGTATAAAAATGCTTTAGTTTAACCTGCTCTCTCTAAAAGTGCCATCAGATATCGACGTTTGTGCAATGTAGACAGTACTTTGACTCTTTCGGTCAAAAATATGCCCAAAAATTAAGGGTGTGAATCTTTCAGTATGTCATGATTTGATTCGGTTGGAAGTCTATAGGTCACATTTTCATTCTTGATCAAATTGTGAATTAAACCTAATAATGATTAGAAGTACATTCCAGATATGTTATAAAGACGTGATTACTGTGGGACCTGCTCCTGCTACATGCTTGGATACTTGAGGGCTGCACCGCCTTGTCCAGTGAAGTCTTCGCTCCATAAGCATGGACGAAAGTCTTTAGCTCCCTGGTCCGACTGGTCTTATAAACTCTTGTGAGGCCGGAACACTGACAATTGGCCAGCAGTGTTGATTTTGACAGCACTTTTTAATTTAGTTTTAGTTATAGTCTTTTGCCAAAAATATCTTTTTAGTTTCAGTCATGATTTAGTCATCTAAATTGTTTTAATTTTAGTCTAGTTTTAATTGATGAAATTTCACATTTTAGTCGACGAAATCTACTCTAAATTTAGTCGACTAAAATATGAAGTGTAAAGGGTAAGGCATTTTTTAATTTTTCCTTGAATATCTGAAGGCATGTTTTACACTTGGATAAAATAAAACATCTAATAACCCTTTACTGAATGCTAGTAAAGTTTGAATGTATAAATGAACAGAAACAAATTGAACTTTTGTGTGAAATGCAGTCACCTTTATTTAGGCTACCTGGCAGAGCATCTCAGTTACAATACCAGAACTGACAACAAACAGTGAACCTGCTCTACGTGAATATATCAATTCATAAAGAGAGGAGCTCTGATTGGATCGCTCCCTAACTCATCCCACCACCACCAAGCTAAGGCAGCTGTGATTGGATGTCCCTCTTAACTCATCCAACCTTTCCACACAACCAAAGTAGTTGTGATTGGATATATTCCTAACTTGTCCCTACATGACCAAATTAGGTCTGATTGGATTAAGTCTCTGTCAAACATTTTAGTCTAGTTTTTATCTGTTGACGAAAAATGTCAGTTAATTTAGATTTAGTTTTTGTCCATGTGTGCTTGTTTTTATTTGTTATGGTCTAGTTTTCGTCACAGCATTAAACCCTTGGCTTCACTCCAGGTTCAAAGTGTCAGTCACAGGCAGGCCAATCAGAGGGAGTCATGAATGAAAACACTCAGAATTTCTTTGTACGAAAAATAACCTTCCTCTTCAAAGTCAAGACAAATATCTCCAGTTTCCTTACAGGTCTTCACATTAACACAAGTCCAGTGCTGAAGTTTTCCGTCTGAGTGTTTGAGAAGCTCTCCTGTTGTTCATCTCTTCCTCACCTGTCTGTTTTCATTTCTCCGTTCCCTTCATCAGCGGCCTGACTTTCCTCTTAGCCTCACAGCATCTCTCTGAGCACTTCTGTCCCCTGACACCTTCTTCTGTTTACTTTTCAATCTCTCTGTGTTTCTCCATTCATTTCACATCCTCCGACTGCAGTTTATCTTCAGACAGCAGAGCTTTTCAGGAATATAAAAGGAGGCCTTGTAGTATTTGTGTTTTTGAAGTTCTCTTAGAGGTTTTAAAGGATTTCTCAGATCCTGGGGTTATGAGGCTGCTAAGGCTCATTGTTAGCTTTGTTTAAAGCAAAGAAAAGGAACAAAACTCCAGCTGAAGCTTTAAATGACTTTCTAACATTGTAAACTTAACTAAATTTCCTCCTCCTCTTCATCACCCTGTTTCTCCATCAGCCCGCACTCGGCGCAAGAGGCAGCGCTATGTGGAGAAGAATGGTCGCTGTAACGTGCAGCACGGGAACATGAGGGAGACTTACCGCTACCTAACCGACATCTTCACCACACTCGTGGACCTCAACTGGCGCTGCTCGCTCTTCGTCTTTGTCATGGCCTACGCTGTGACGTGGCTCTTCTTCGGGGCCATCTGGTACCTCATAGCCTACTGCAGGTAAGACCTAAGGACAGAGATCCAGATCAGGTTTATTCATGAGGCTCCATGTGGAGATGTTCATTCATTCAGTGCTAACATTGCTAACTACAATGCTTTCTAGGGAATTGGGATAGTCTAAAGTAATTTAGTATTTTACCCAAGCAGTGTAGCTTAATGCAATCCAGTTGCACTGTATTTCATTGTCTTTGCTACTTTTCACAAGTAATTCACACTGTTATAGAAATGTACATTGTTCTGTTACTGTACTTAATAAACTTCAGAAACAAACTAACCACAAACATTTGGATCCTGGTGCAAAACACACGTAGCAAAAACTTGATTACAAGCAATGTTACTACCTCTGCCAAGGAGGTTATGTTTTTGCCGGCATATGTTTGTTTGTTTGTAAGATGAGGCAAAAACTACTGGATGGATTTTGCTGAAATTTTCAGATGTTGGTAATGGCCCACCTTAGAAATAATTAGATTTTGGTGGTGACATGGATATTTGTCTGGATGCAAAAAATTCCTGAAAATTCAAAAAAAATCCCACAAGTTAACATTGGGTGGAATTAAAAAAAAAATCATACCTCTGCCATTTTTTAACAGATTCACTTCTAATTTCACAGGATAATATGGGGTCCATGTCTCTGTCTTCAAGGTAATTTTCATCTAGATCTGATCCAGATTGACATCACAAAAAAACAATGAACTTCATAATGGGAAATCCCATTGACGACATTCAATAATTCATAAAAAATCAAAATCTGAAGTGATGTTCCCAAAACTTGTTGTGTTCATACAGGATAACAGCCTCAGTGTGTGCTGAGTTTGGTCTGGATCCTGGCTCTATTCTGGATCTGGTGATCCAGAATTGAATCTTGACAGGGGGCGGAGGTCTGTGCTTTCTGAGTGCTTTTCCAGGTGGCTTATTTCCTACCAAGACCCAAACTCACCTCTTAGTCAAATAAACATCATATTTAAAGATCTAAACACAAAAAGACGGCATTGATCATAATATACAAACATTTTTGCAAATATTCACTCATTTTGAATTCAGTGCCTGAAATATGTTCCAAAAAAGCTGGGACAGGGACAAAAGACTGGGAAAGCTGAGGAAATGCTAAAAAAAAAAAAAAAAAAAAAAACACGTGCTTGAAACATTACACAGGGGAACAGGTTAATTGGAAACAGGTGAGTGTTACGATTGAAGATATAAGCTCAAGATTTACACACCTGCATCAACAGGTGACGTAGGTTCTCTGGTCCTCCGGTTGGCATAGCAGTTTCCTTCATTTTCCTTTCAGACCTGTTGACTCTATCTGTGGAAGTTTTCCTGTGTGTATGTATGAATATAAAAAAATGATATATATATTTTTTAATATATATATATACAGAGAGAGAGCGATAGATAGATAGATAGATAGATTGATGGATAGATATAATGATAGTAATCATGGATTTTTCTTACAACCACCCAGAAAATAAACGCTCAGCAGAGGTCCATCTCCAAAGTATACTGCACTGTTCCTGTTTTTTATAGTAGGTAGGATGTCAAGAGGACTTGGAGACCAATGCACACCAGAAAAACTAAAGAAGAAGAAATGATAAAATCAAGATGACTGATAAATATAAAAGAAAAGAAAAAAGAGAAAATGCAGTTTAATAAAACCAACAATCATGAGACAGAGATAAATAAAAAGCAAAAATATGTTTAAGAAAAATGATAAATAATTTAAAAAAAAAATGCATTTAGTTGTTTGGGGACAAATTAAAACAGACGAATTTGGCCCCTGGGCCATAGGTTGGACACCCCTGACCTAAAACTTCTTAAATTACAGAGTTTTTGGTCCAATGTGCAGCATTATACAGCCCTAGCCTCTGTGTCAGCTCTCTTCGTGTGGAAGCAGAGCTAATCTCCGACAGTGTGGCTAATGTAGGTTATGTCTTTCACCTCATACAATCCTATTTCATAAATCCTGAACTACCCCCTTGGTAGGGTAAATGGTAAATTTTAAGATTTTTGCATAATTTTGTGAAGAGTTTTTCTGGAACTTGAAAGACTTTGGAAAGCCCTGGACTAAATCCAAAAAGTATATAGATGATACTAAAAATGATTTTCAATTTTAAAGTCAAACTTGTGTCACCAAAATAACAACTTTCTTCTGTTGTCTGTTTTCATCCTTTGTTGAATCATTTAAAATTGTTGATTTTATTGATGTTTAATTTTTTACACTTTTTACATTGTCCTAAGGTGTCTTGAAAGGTGCTTTTAATAAAAATGTATTATTATAGTTATTATTATAAAATATTCTGACTTATTTGCGAGCCTCATTACATCATAAATATTGACACCAGCTGCATGTCTGCATGATAAAAATAAAACCCCCAGCCAGAAGATGCTTAGCTACACATAACTTAAAACTTAGCACTCATTGGAAGGATATGAGGCCGGTATTGATCTTCTCATTAAACTTTTTGCTTGTGCTGCAAAAAGTAAATCCCCTTTATAATATCAAACTATCTAATTAATGAAACCATCTCGAGGCAGCTGCTCAGAGATGGATGATGATGCTCAGAGGAAGTGCGGGACATTTCTGCAAAGCTGGCAAAAAAAGGACGTCCAGACAAAAAAAAAAAGAAGATGACAAAGCAGTATTGATATAAGAGCGTATTTCATCATGATGTGTTCACTCCTCACTACGAGATGTGTCTGCTGGATCCCCCCGCTCCAATTAGCTAACGTATTCTTCCCATAAAAGCGTGACCCCTTTATATCAATAAGAGGCCTCCTGGAGTCGGTGCCAGGGAGCTGTCGCTGTTGCTGCAATCCCTCGGCCACCAACACAGGTCAATAAAAGCCATAGATTTTAGAAACGACTTAACACCACTTTCATTAATTAGCCCTCCCTCTCTGGCTGCAGCCGTGTTAATCAGGGACATCAGGCCATGTATCGGGGAGCTTTAAGGGGAAATTTGCAGATTAGCAGACAAACTAGGGATGCTGTATGTGATGATGTATGATGGATAAAATGTTTTATGCAGCATAGACAGTGTGAATGTGGCACCATTAATCTGATTCATTATAAAACCTGCTGAAAGGAGATGTAAATAAACAAGGATGGATGAGACAGCCCACATGTAACATGGCACCTCTGTTCTAAAAATACAAATCTATTTTTCTGTCTTGACACCCACTCCGTCACCCTCCCCTTCTCGTCTTTCTCACACTTTCTCCATCTTTTCTTCCAAAGGGGCGATCTGGACCATCTGGAGGATGATACATGGACGCCGTGTGTCAACAATGTCAACGGCTTCATCTCCGCTTTCCTCTTCTCCATCGAGACGGAGACGACCATCGGCTACGGCCATCGCGTCATCACAGACCAGTGTCCGGTGGGCACCATGCTGCTGCTGCTGCAGGCCATCCTGGGCTCCATGGTCAACGCCTTCATGGTGAGAAGCAGGGCTGAGGAATCAGGAGCATTTTTACAAAAGGGGGCGACGCTTTGGCTCACAGTAAGAAGGTTGCTGGTCTCAGTTGAGTTTCCATGTTCTCCTTTTGCACGTGTGGGTTCTCTCCAGCACTCCAGCTTCCTCCACAGACCAAAAACTACTCATTAGGTTAACTGGGGACTCTGAATTGCCCTTAGGTGTGAGTGTGAGCATGAATGGTTGCCTGTCTCTCTAAGTGGCCCTGTTATTGGCTGGCCACTGGTTCAGGGTGTACCCCCACCTCTCGCCCAATGTCAGCTGGGATAGGCTCCACTCCTGACGACCCAAAAAGGGATAAGCAGTATTAGGGAAGGCAATATGGCCTAAAAATAAAATCCCCAGCTTTTTCCCACAACACTCGATTTACAATTTTAATTGATTATTTCCCTCTGAAAAAAATAAAATAAAATAAAATAAAATAAAACAAAAGTGGCACAGAAATGCCATGAATCAAGTTTTGCCTCTATGTTATCAAAATATATTCCAAACCAAACAGAATTTCCCCCTTTAAGTTAAAGTGAATGTCATAAAATGTTGATTATGTAGTGTGTCTACATAAACACTGAAAGCTGAGCTACTTTCACAGCATATTAACATGGAACTGTCTGATCAATATTTAATCTCAATTAAAAAAAAATAATAAAAGCCTAAACAAGTGCTTGTTCAAAACCTGACAGGGCGCTCCATCTTAAAAACTGAACATTTTCAGTATTTATATTTTCAAACATTGCAACAACTTACAATTGGAATAAGTCAGAAAAAAAATTGCGGTTTTTAATTTTTAGATCTGCAGAAAATAATCTGAATTAATCGATTTAATTGATATATTGCCCAGCCATAAGCGGTATAGATGATGGATGGATGGATGGCCCCAAGTAAATAAGCTTTGCACTAATCCTTATTTTCTTACATTTATTTAAGTTTATTCTTTGATAGTTTTAATATCAACGATTCCCCACTGTTACAGCTGCACGCCATGTTGTGCTTGTTCTGACGTGTGGCAAATGAGGCACGCTCCCCTCAATAGAAAATGGGTGGATGTATTTCACAAAAGGTAAAAGTGATCATTAGTCTGATGGCTTTCTCTCTCTATTTTTTTAAATTATGGTTAAAGAATTGATTGTGGGAAATTCAAGTGAAAATAAGAAACTTTTTCAGTTTTATTAGTTTCTTATCTTTTGTTTGATGCTAAAAAACCATGAACTGTTTGTTCATTTCTTGGTTTATTTATTCTATCTACCAGTATTGAAGAAATGTCATCATCATTCAACAGCAGCCCATACTAAACCCTAAAAATTAAATTGAGGC
This sequence comes from Cetoscarus ocellatus, assembly GCA_037902135.1. NCBI lineage: Eukaryota > Metazoa > Chordata > Actinopteri > Labriformes > Labridae > Cetoscarus > Cetoscarus ocellatus. Next base: position 216,320 of record JBAMNC010000347.1, on the reverse strand, counting down.
CCACCAAAACATCTCAAACCTGATATCAAATTTAAAGCACTTCCCTCCTCTTTGTTTCACTGACAGATTTTATTATGAACACTTTGTTTTGCTGCTGTATTATCTCTTTATCTCTCTTTCTGAATATACTTCCTGAGTACCTTTCACGCTTTCGAAACAGGAAGACAATCTGAAAATAAGGACTCAAGCTAAGTGGCATTATATTTAATTGAATGTCCCAAGTAAATTCATTCATCTGTCATCTATACTGCTTATCCTTTTAGGGTCGTGGGGGCTGGATCCTATCCCAGCTGACATTGGGTGAGAGGTGTGGTACACCCTGAACTGATCACCAGCCAATCATAGGGCCAAATGGAGAGACAGACAACCTAGGGAGAACCGAGGCATGCAAACTCCACACAGAAAGGCCCTGACCCTCATGGAGATTGAACTAGCAACCTTCTTGCAACACCAGTTAAACTACGACTCTGATTCTGTTTCAGACAATATAAATGATAAAAGGTTGTAAATTAAAAACTTCTGGTTGCATTTTGTTTAATCGAGGACTTTAAAGAATGCTATTCAATACTTTATGATCATTTAAAATGTGGTTTCAATCAAGCCTGTGATTTTTCTTTTTTATGCTTGCTTGCTTGCAACCCACCTGCAGTACCACTGCAACCCACTAGTGGGCCCTGTGGGGAGAACTGCATTCGAAGTTCACCAAAATAAATTGAGCTAAGCTCAACTGAACAACTGATTGATCAAAAACTAAAGATCATGTAATTTTAAAGAGCCCACAATCTGCTTTTTTTTAAAGTTATGTGCCCTTTTGAGTGTTTTACATGTTTCCACCATACGATAGAGTACTTTTATGAACATGCAAAAAGTTTGAGGCATCAGGACTTCTCCTTCCTATGTTTCCTGTGGCCCTCCTGAATAGACCTACCAGTTAGGTGTCTTACCATTGTTTCCTTATCAATTGAGCCCGTAAGCTCACAGTAGCAAGTCCACTGCAGAGTGTAGACATTAAAGTGAATGCAGAGCTGTTGACAATATGGTGTCAAGCGTCACTGAACTGATTCAAGCAAAAATATGACCTGTTTTAACTGAAGAGGATCTACTTATATTTAAGTCACATACACACTTTTATATCAAAGCAGAGAAAGAAGAAAATTACAGTTTGAAAAAACACAAACAGCAACCTTAGCAATGGTGTACATTAAAATAAGTGGAAAAAATTCAAGTCGCAGGACTTGTTGAGCTCTAATCTTGTGTCAAGGTGAAACAAAATTGATATCTCTGAAGAACTCTTTATTTGTATATTACTGTTGTGGTAGTTTATTCAAAAACAGCACTATTTTGTAGGTTGAAGCCAAGTCCAAGTATGTCCAACTTTTTAAGGTAGAAAAATAACTTGTGTGTGGATTCTGCATTTTTATTTGAAACATATTTAACAGGCAAGTCTTGAACTAAATCTGCTATGTCTGAGTTACACATATTAGAAAAAAAAAAAAAAAATGTATACACTAAAAATACAACAAAACAAAATGGCATACCGTTCATTTGGAGTATTTTCCATGCACATTAGAACCTGCCAGGTGCTGGCGGCCACGTGGTTTCAATCCAAGCTCTTATCACGTGTGAGGCTCTCATCTTGTCCACTTCCTGAATGTCTTCCCCTACTCTTTACTCAATCCACTGTCTCTCTGTCAATAAAGACAAAAAAAGGGAAAAAACTTAAACAATCTAATTTCATTGGACATACCCACATCTCCTTAAGCCCTCAAATAAGCTGCTACACTTTGCAAAGTAAAAACTGTTTTACCTGCATCAGTTTGATTAAAAAGGGGCCCGTGTCAGTCCAGTTTGGTGATTAAGCATGTATACTGTGCAGACAAAATGACACTAATTCAGCACAGATGTTCAGCTCCCTGAGAGCGAGCACAAAAAGTGCTGATGAAGCACCCTTTTCCCTTGAAGTAAGCACTCTTTTGATGAAGATGAATCCACGCACCAACATGTGAGCAGAGGCATGTTTATGCACATTTGTTGGCTGGAAACATGCCACGCTGATATGACCTGATGGGAATGTGGGCTGTTATTTATATATTGCTATGCAGATGTAGATATAATTAAGTCTTGGGTTAATTTAAAAGTCAATACTGTTTCTATATAATCTGGAAATTACAAACTTGTCCGTACTCAGCTCCTGTAATGAAATGTAAAAGCTCTACTTCTTGTTATGGATGTTTTTAATGCTCAGTGTTGCCAGTTTTTACTCTTAAACTAAATTCTCCTCTCTGTTCAGGTGGGCTGTATGTTCGTGAAGATCTCGCAGCCCAACAAACGCGCAGAGACCCTGGTGTTCTCCAAACATGCCGTCATCTCTTTAAGGGACGACAAGCTGTGTCTGATGTTCAGGGTGGGTGATCTGCGGAGCTCCCACATCGTAGGGGCCAACATGAGGGCCAAGCTCATCAAGTCCAAGCAGACCCAGGAGGGTGAGAAACCAGGATAAGATCATGAATAATAGAAAAAGTCTGTCCTTTTCCTCAGTCTGCACTGGGCTAAATCTGTGGATTTTAAAGGGATATGCCAACATTTTTTTTCTCATGTCTTGCCTCACTCCAGAGTTCAAGACAAACAGATAGACACCATTCTTTCACCAAAAAAATGTTGGCGTATCCCTTTAAACTAAGATGCTACTAGAGGTTATGAACATGACATCACGGTCAGTGCAAGTAAGTGGTAATAAATGCAGATTAACAACAGCAATCAGAGGGGAGTAAACTGTCGATACTTTAATATAACTAAAAAGTTACAGGTTTTTTTTATCATTATTTGATAAAGTTCACCAGTGTCGATCATCAGCTGATGTTATGAGACATCTGTAGCTGTGAAGTCAGGTTTATGGTGAAGGCGGGCAATTTTACTACAACTGGTACATCACAGAGCGTACACGCATCCAGGTAAGGATGAATATGAACCCCACTTCTCCCTCTGTCCTCTTCTTTTAAAATTTCAGTTATTTTTTACAAATTGATTAAGTATTTACATTAATAAGACCTCCATTTGGATAATTAGTGACTATTTTTCATCAAATGAAAGTATCTGCCATGTTCATTTGTCACATTAACAAAAACAGGAGGAATGATTAAATGGATGCTAAAACCGTGTGCTCAGAGGAAGCCTGGGCATATTGGTTTCATGTGGGATAAACACAAAATCACACAGACAGAGTTATAATTGTCTCTACAGGGCTTCATCCTATCAGCTGCATTAAAATCAAAACTGTATGGCTCCAAAAGCTTACTTTCATCGTATTTAAATAATCATCAGACTAGACTCTACATGCTCAGGCCTTCTGAAAATTACAAAAAATAAAGCACTTTTCAGCTAAATCAAGGCACAACAGCATTTATAGCCTGAGCTAATTTGCAATGCCCGTCCCTAGTTGGGCCAACAAAAAACTAACAAGCTCAGTAATTACAGACAGAACAATACAAAACAAACACAAACAACAATACCCTGCCTTGTTTATTCCAAGTGTTTTTTTGTTTCCATCAACAGAGGAGTCCTATCGCCTTATTTAATATATAAAGGTGTATTATATTTTGTTAAGATCTGTAGTCTCCGTATAGTGACTATATGTTATTTAGTTCACTTTCCTGAACCCAGCTGCTGTAATACAACAACTGCACAGCTTGGGATCAGTAAAATAAATCCATCCATCCATTTCTCCATCCATCTATTCAAACATCCATCCATACATCCATCCATGCATTCAAACATCCATCCATGCATTCAAACATCCATCCATCTTTCACTTCTCCATCCATGCATTCAAACATCCATCCATCTTTCACTTCTCCATCCATCTATTCAAACATCCAATCATCCATGCATGCATTCAAACATCCATCCATCTTTCACTTCTCCATCCATCTATTCAAACATCCAATCAGCCATGCATGCATTCAAACATCCATCCATCCTTCCATTTCTCCATCCATCCATTTAAGCATCCATCCATCCATACAAACATACATGGCACTCTACACTTAGTGATCTTTTTTTACTTATTAATTTGTTAATAGTATTACTGTTATTTTGAAGATTTTATTCTTGACAAACTTCTAAATGTTATTATGTGCTGTCTTGTGTGGTTGCTGATGTCCTTTGTGTTTTTTTCTATGCTCACTGTGCAAGACAAATGCCCTGAGGAGCAATAAAGGTTCTTATTCACACATCCATACATTTATCCATTCATCCATCCATACATATATACCTTCATACATACATACAGAACAGGAAGCACATGATCATTAATGACCTTTAACGTTGTTCTCTGTCCCTCAGTGAGTGAACTGCAAGGCTTTTCGCGCAAATTGTGACATCAGTGTGTCCAAACATCTTTCCCCTCCTTTGTCCTTGTCTCACCTCCTTTGTTCTGTTTCCTCCAGGTGAGTTCATCCCGCTGGATCAGACAGACATCAGCGTGGGCTTTGAGACAGGTGACGATCGCCTCTTCCTGGTGTCGCCACTCGTCATCTCCCATGAGATTGACGCTCACTCGGCCTTCTGGGACATGTCCCAAGCCCAGCTGGAGAAGGAGGACTTTGAGATCGTGGTCATCCTGGAGGGAATGGTGGAGGCAACAGGTGAGGAATGAGTTAAACAAACAAACAAACAAACAGCATGTCTGCGTCTGGACATTTGAAACTGTTGTTTTCAGTGCACCACATCACAGTTTTGCAGATCATCTTCTCATCTTTTGCACTGCTGTTGGATACGGAGCTAAAACACTGCAGCTTTCTCTCTCTGCTGTAATCATCATGATTGAGTGTTGCAGCCTCATCCACTTATAAGTGCTCCAGTGCTCCTCTTGACTCTTACTTTGATGCTGTAGATATGCTTTTCACACGCATCACTGAAGTTAGGACATAAATTGTGATCACGGCTTAAAGCTCTGCTGCGTCATCCACTACATTATGATGTATTTTTGACGTTGTGTCCTACCGACTGGCAACCCCCACGCTCCCCTCCATCACTTCTCTCCCATCCAGAGAGGAGCAAGTGTGAACAACCATGTCAGGGAAATACCTGGGCATTATGTGCACGTATGAAAAGGGCCTTACTCTAGCAGGCGGACTGTGTGGAAAATTGGGGAAAGTCCATGTAGTCAATCGAAGCAGGACTACATGCATGTCATTAGCAATACTCTGGCAAAACACTAATCAGCAGTGGCTATTGTTTTCCAGTTCACTGAAGTAACAAGCAGCAGCTGAATATAATGAAAAAAAATAAATAAAGAGACATCTGAGGAGTTGAAATTTCTGACTGCATAATCAGTTGAGGTACACATTTGGGCAAGTAAATTGTTTTTTGTTTATTTTTGGGGATTTCTGCCTTTATTGATAGTATATATTTATACACCAAAGTAAACAAAAACCTAATATGTTCGACAGTCTTTTTGGTCAGCACATACCGTGTTTGGCAGTCTTTTTCAGTGTTCGTGTGTCTAACAGAAATTTGGTGATCAAAATGTCAACATTTATCCTGAAAATCGATCCTCCTGCTCCAAAAAAGATTTGACCTTCCCAAGAGGCGCTTCATATTAAACCTGAACGCCACCAGCCAGCCAAAGGCCAGCCAACCAAAGGCCAGCCAGCCAAAGGCCAGCCAGCCAAAGGCCTCCAAGCCAGAGGCCATCACAGCAAAGAGCTCTCAGCCAGAGGCCCAGCATACTGATGAGGACTCTGATATGAGGCCATCATCACAGCCCCCTGTGAGGCACACATTTGCCAAGGTTGTAGCTGGCAAACAAAAACACCTAGAAACACCTGAACCAGGAGCCGTCAAGCCAGAGGCTGTCAAGCCAGAGGCCGTCAAGCCAGAGGCCGTCAAACCAGAGGCCGCCAAACCAGAGGCCATTCAGCTAAAGGCTGTTCAGCCAGAGGCCGTTGCGGACCAACAAGAGCCAGGTCCTGGACTTGAGAGGAACGACATCACTGTGGTCAACAAGAGAGACAACACTGAAGACCACGAAGATAAAGCCGACACAGCAGCCCCTGACATGGTCCATGTCCTCTTGGAGGAGAATTAGAGACTGAAGGAGAGTCTCTCAAGAGCTTTAATGGGCCTGCAGTGGCAGGCACATACATTTGGCCAGGATCGGTATAACTTCCTTTTGGAGATCCAACAGCTCCGAAAGGATCTCCATGAGGCGCAGGAGACCCGGGAGAGCCTGAAGAAGCAGTTGGAAGAGGACAATGCCCGTCGTTTGACAGATGCCAACACCACAGCATCCACTGAAGAGGTCCTAGCTGAACTTACCACTGAGCTCACAACTCTGAGGGAAGATCTCAACCTGGCCAAAGAGGACTTAACAAACAAGAGTCAGCAGTGGGAGGAGGAGAGGTCAGACCTCCTAGCCCAGTCCTACAGGTCAAAGGCTGATCTTGAGAAGGAGAGGGAGCAGTGGAACCAGGAGAGGGCCACACTCTTTAAGGAGCAGAGGGTGGCCATCATCAACAGTGCTGAGGAGCTGAAAGAGACCAAAAATGAGCTTTTTACACAAAAATGTTCTTGGGAGAAAGAGAAGTTTCAGCTGCTCAACTTCTTGTCAGATGAAAGGGCCAAGCACAAGACTACCATAAATGAGGCTGGAGACACCATCAAGGACCTCCAAAGGCAGTTGGAGAAGAAATCCAGTCTTCAGGCCCAACACAAGGAGGAAATGTCTAGCATGGAGGCCACCTTGAGCCAAGCCTGGTCAGACTTACAGGACATGATGAAAAAATGTGAGGAGAAGTCTGACCTCCAGGCTGAACATGCAAGGGAGGCCTCCAAGCTCCAGGAGGAACTGGTGGAGGCCAAAAATGAGCTGGCCCATCAGAAGCACCAGTGGGGGAAGAGAAAGCGGAGCTCGTGGAGGACAGCTCCAAGATGAAGGTGGCCCTAATCAAGGCCCAACAGGAGATGGAGAAAATGCAGCAGGACTGGAAGCGAGAGAAGACCTCCCTCCTCGAGCTCATTGTTTCCACCAAACAGAATCTGGAGGAGGTGGAAAAGCACAGAGCTGAGCAGACCAACGCTTTCGCTGAAAGGCTCGCCAACCTCGGGTCAGCTGGTGGTCCCTCAGCCACTAAGATCCAGCAACCCCACCCACCCCCAGAAAATAATAATAATAATAATAAAAAAACACTAAAAATAAAAAAAAAACAAAAAAATTGAAACAAAAAAAACTACATCCATCTTCGAGTGCATCTTTAATTTTGCTCATTTCACATTAATTTTTAAAAATGTTACAATTGAATAAAAAATACCATGTCAGGGAACGCTGCTCAGTTTACACTGATCATAAACTCTGTGAATGTTTTTTCTGGATCGTAAACTGGCATCCAGCATGAAGCTTGGCTGTGCAAGGACACAACCACGTGTTGTATTGGTTTATCTCTGCAGCCATTTTATCACATTATTGTCACAAAATTGCATCTGGGATGTACTCAGGCCATCACTCAGTGCTGTACAGTGGACCAATTAAAGAGCTTGAGTCTGCATGGTTTTGATCAAATGGTAAGTGGACTTAAGCTAACACGGTGCTTTTCCAGTTTTTCTAACTCCTCAAGGTGTTTTTTTTCACCCATTTACTCTCACATTCAGTTCAATTTAAAGAACTTTACTGGCATGAATGTCAAGGCCAGGGTCTCCAAAATGTGAAAGAGTGAGCCTCCCATATAAGCATGTAATGTCTGTTGTCACCCCCACCTCCACAAAAATTAGAGTTTAAAAATAATGAAACATTAATTAATTGATAAACATTATAAACAGTTATGAATTATTTCACACATTTAAAGAGCCATGTCTAAATTTCATTGTCTCACCTTTAAGCATTTCTTTCTTTACATATCTATTTTTCCACACCTTTTCAGAAAAAAAGAGTAAAAGTAGCTTCAAGATTCTGAAAAATACTAAACATTCTGTCTTAATGTTTGTAAGGTTTTCAACATTTTTTCAGCATTTTGTCTGCATCATTTTAAAACATACAAGAATACAAAAAAACCCTCAGAAATGATCATCTAAAATCATGCAGAACTTCTTCATCTTTATTTATTGATTTATTCATTTTTTAAATGACCCATTTGACTGCAAAGCCAGCAAGTCTAAGCAAAGTACAGTCCGCGGCCGCTGATTGTTGTCAAGACCAGTTCACCAGTTGTTATCATGATAACAAAGGTTTAAAAATTAAGATAAACAAGGTTTAGAATTAAATATATATGAAAAATCTGATAATGTAGAAAAGAAAGAAAACAAATGAACAATATGTGTATTTTTTATATGTGTTTATGAATTTTTTGGGTGCACCTGAGGTTGTGTCTGCATGTTTACATATATATTAATGTGGTTGTTCAGGTTTTACTGGTTGTCCTCAGGTTCATCACAAGTTTAATCTGACACAGTAGATGGACCATTCAATAAATTTCACTCGTCCATCCAGGCACAGAGAAAGTGTTTTTGGAGGGCAGAACCTTTCAGAAGCAACAGGCAGGTAAATGGACGAACTTTCTGTAAATCACATTCACTACTGACCAACCAGATAATGTAGTAGGCGGGTGCTACTGCTGTGGTATAAAGTTCTAAATATACTCTCACCAAAAGGTGTTGAGAGTGGAGTGGAAATATCTTTACTATAGAGAGGTGCTTTCTGTGTTGTTTGTTTTACATTTAATAAAGCAATATGGTCCAGATCTGATAAAACTGCTGCTAGAGCTGATAGCATCAATGCTAATCTCTGTTGTTTGTGTTGTTTCATAAATTCAATACTTTGTGCTCTTGACAGAAAAAAATCGGAATCAGTGATAATGAGTTCAGAAATACCAGCAGATCGGATATCAGCAAAAATCAAACATCGTGCGTCCCTAGTTTGAATCATAAACTCAAAAATTACACTCCTATGTGGATCCACAGGTCCCTCACGGCTTCTTTAAACACATTTATTCACCTGATCTGTGCATTAAGCTCTATAAGGCCTCACAGGTCATGAGTATTTACATAGTCCACCTGCATGGCTGGTCCATACTGATTGGCGGCAGAGTCCAATTTCACTTCAAGTCTGCGATCTAACAAAGGAAAACAAGCGCTCAGCTTTTCTAGGTTCATAATATCCCTGAATTAGTGGAAATAATGCAGATGCAGGCGTCCTGCAGGTAGTATAATCTGTTCTCTAAGGGAAAATTGTTATGTCTCAAGAGATTCTGCACATTGTAGTTTTTGCCTACTTAGTGTCTACTCCTATCCTATTTTAACATCTATATCTAGTAAACCTACTGCTATACTACATCGAATTTCTCCTTCAGGGATTACTAAAGTATTTTAGATTCTAAATCTGAAGGATAAACGACATCGGTTGGTGCAATGCCACAGTGCAAATGTGTTGCTATGCACATTGCAAAAACTCAGATCTTGGCAAGTGTGTTTGTCTAATTTCAGGCCAAAAATATCTAAAGCACAATTCATATTCACTCAACAAGTCCTGATAAATGTCTTACTACAGGGAATAAAAGGCAAAAAATAAGGTATTGAATTGCTTGTAGTGTGTAAGTAAATATCTGCCAATGAAACAAGTAAAGTTTTACTGAGTGAGGGTCTTAAATTAAGCTTTCATAACTCCTCTGACAGAGCATTACATTTTAAGACACCCTTGAAGGTTATTTTGGCTCATCTCATTGGCAGATAATTTTTACTCATTACAAGCAGCTCAGGCCTTATATTTAGTTCTGATATCTGCAGATAAGATGTTAATCCAGACATGTCAGGGAACTGTGCCTTTGAATAAGTCTGGAGAGATTTTTTGTACCATCATTGTTGTCCAGGCCAGTTTCATTAGTTTGTTTTTTTAAAATGATCCTGTTGAACCACAATTGAAAAGCAATGTGTGATTTTCATTAGTTAATTTTCAGTAAATTTTTATTTATTATTACTTTTGTCAGTTTCAAGTTATTTCAGAGACCATTGTGGGTTTTTTACTTCTTTAACACAAGGGTACCAACAATTTTTCACACGTCTGTAAATACAGCTGCAATTAGCTGATGATGTCACAGCTTGGGTAAATATAATCATTTACAATATTTTTTACAAGGACTTCCTCAAGACGTTTTGCTGATAAAACACAACTTAACTGCATTTTATTATATGGAAAATGCAGTAATGCATTGCAATTTAATCTATCTCTGCTGTAAATGTATATTTGGCAGCAGCAACAAGAATGGAGCATTAGGAGATTAATCTTGCGGACGCATAAAACTGTCTGATATTACAGTAATACTATCACAGCTTTACAGAACACAAACTGTGTCCAAAACTGTCCATTAGAAAATGAAATTCCTCCTCCAGGATGTCTCATTTTAGATCTGCATGTTTTAATCAGTCTCTTGGATCCATCTTCCTGGAACCTTCTCGAGCCTCACAGTATTGTTATTACATGGAAAATATACATGTATATTTAGAAAGGACTGTGTTACATAACAGCAAACACTGTAGAGAAACGGTCTTCTTTGGAGGAAATGCTAATGCTTTTGTGTTCCTCTATTGTACGTTCTCGTGTTCGTAAGAGGATGAATGCATCTTTTAAATTCTGTGCACAGTGCGGATTAGAAAAGGGTTCTGATCCACCATAAATGACTGAATCCATCCCCAAATCATCCAATGCATGTCAGTGAACACTATCTATCCTTGAACAAGACTCTCACACTGGATAAATCATCAGTGCAACACCAAAAATATGACTGTATCATGTTATACTTACATAAACTGTGGATGCTGATTTTTAAGTGCAAAGCTAAACTGACCATCTCACTCTGCCTGATGTCAAACTCAGAGAGAAGATAATATACTCTACTGTTCCCGGCTCTTTGGCAGGACTACAGTATATCAAAGCTATTCATGATGCGTCTCCATGAGGTAAAGGTGGCCTCTCTGCCCACTCCGATTATTGATTCCCTTAGTCAGAGTGCTGCGGAGAGTTTCAAAGAAGAAGCTGATGGTCATAACTCAGCTGTAGAGACTATTTACATAAAGACAGCTTTTAAATCATATTCTGTGATTTTCCTATCTTCACATATTTTCTTTTTTCTGTGTGAGTAACCCAATCAACCCCTAACAGTCCCATATTTTACACCTTTTCAAAAAGTTTACACTGGTCCTAGAGAGGCCCTTGAGAGGCCCCCTAAATGGGACCCAGATAGGTTCTGGCCCATCTATATACATGGTTATTATTTAATACGTCCACCAAGGAGGTTATGTTTTTGCTGGTGTATGTTTGTTTGCTTGTTAGCAAAATTTTGCTGAAATTTTTAGGAGCTGTTAGTAATGGCCCTATTTAAAAATGATTAGATTTTGGTGGTCATACGTATGTTTGTCTGGATATAAAAAAATCACAAATTTCAAAAATCCCACAAGTTAACATTGGGCCTAATTTTTAAAAATCATTACTCTGCCATTTCACAACAGATCCAATATCACAGGATAATATGGGATCCATGTCTTTATCATCAAGGTAAATATCATTTAGATCTGTTACAGATTGACGTCACAAAAAAACATTGAACTTTATAATGGGAAATCCCATTGACGACATTCATAATTCATATAAAATCACAATATTAAGTGATATTCCCAAAACTTGTTGTGTTCATACAAGATAACCTCTATGTAGGTGCTGAGTTTGGTCTGGATCCTGGCTGTATTCTGGATCTGGTGATCCAGAATAGTATCTTTTACAGGGGTTGCAGAATAGACTGAGCTGCTTGGTGGAGGCCTGAGCTCTCTGAGTATTATTCTAGTTTACTTATTTAACATTTATTTGGACAGGATAGTGCATATTGATGAATGTACAATATCTTAAGAGTCCATCCCGATGTAAATATGGTGGATTTAGCATAAAGCTAATTTTCAACCAAAACATAAAAGGGATACAAAACCACAAACAATAACAGATTCAGTTACAATAAAAGCAAAACAAGCTGGTTAAGTCTACCCTACAAGTAATAAAACAACAATAATACGATCTAAAAGTGCATTGAGTCTTAATAAATATTTTTAAAGGGCATGTGCTAGAGTTAAAGTGTTGTTGTCATACGAGGTAGAAAGTTACATAAGTCATTAAAACATAAGTACCATCCAGTCACTCAGTTACAGGTACACCAGCAGTGTGTGATGCATGTATACATATGATAGTATATGTAAGCATGCACTGCACGGTCACAGCGAGTAGATAAAAATAAATTACTGACCCAAAAGTAAAGTCTACCCAACTTTGTCATATTTTCCAGGAACACACAACAACAGTGACAATGCTAGTGAGCATCTTGCAATCTACTTACGGTGTATATTAGATTAGATAGATTAGATTAGATAGAACTTTATTAATCCCTTAGGAAATCTCCCTCAGGGAAATTAGGATTCCAGTAGCAGTTTAGTATAACAGAAAAAAAGATATATAAAAAAGATCGATATAGACAAAAAATAAATAAATATATACAGTGTCATACCAAGACATAGCCTGGTCTATACTGTTTGAGCACATATTTTCTGAAAGGTGTGAAACATTTTTTTTTAATGTGGACAATTACTGACTGAAAAAATGGCTCTGTGGGCAAAGACCTTTAACCCTACCTCTAGTGTTGGGCATGGACAGTTGACCCTAATTGCGGCCCCACCCTATACAGGAAGTGATTCATAGTAAGCCCCGCCCTCCACGGTAACTGTTTAACAGTTAGACAAAGTTGGATGTATAACAACAACTCAAACTCCTTGAAAACCTGTGTAAAAAAAAAAAATATCACCTGGTGTGTGATCTGAGTGATGTTGTCTGACAGAAGCTGTTCACATCATCAACATGCTTTCAATATTACAACTAAATATGAAAGAGCACCAAATATTATCAGCATCTAATTCTTTCTCTGACCTTCAAGTTTTCTTTGTGGTTTTTTGATACTGAAGAAACAAATTAAGAAAATATTTTCACCTTTGTGCTTTTAAAAAGACTCTGCTAAGACAAAAGTTGTCAGACTGGAGTAACCTGGAAACGGTTGCTGTGAGATCAGAGCCAGTCAGAGTGTTATACTATGGGTTAATTGTTGTAAGGCTTAATAAATTAAATAACTTGTTATTTTGTGTTTGCAGGTATGACGTGCCAGGCGAGGAGCTCCTATCTAGCAGAGGAGGTGTTGTGGGGTCACAGGTTCAGCCCCATGATGTCACTTGCAGAGGGCTTTTTCGACGTCGACTACGGAGCCTTTCATCACACTTTTGAGGTAAAATCTTTAAAAACTAGGGCTTACAATATTTCATCGGTTTTCAAATGGTCTGGCTTCGGGACCCACCATCACCCCACAATGACAAGCTGCAACCCAAATCGAGTAAAAATTTAAAATTTAAACTTCTGAAATTTATATATATATATATATATATATATATACATATATACATATATATAGATATATACATAAAGATGCATCACTTTTAGCCTGAGATAGTCCATCACTGTGTACCAACAAACAAACAGTTTAATGAGGAAAAAGAGCATCTCAGGGACACAAGCTCTCAAACTGTAACTGTATCTATTACTATAGCTGTGATGACCTTGCATCAGTGGATACTGAACAGTCCTGTAATAATAACATTCAATCAGGTCAAATGCGTTCAAACAAGACATCAGTATAATCCAGCTTGTCCAGAATAGGGTGGCGAGACTCGCTCTGTATTGCTCATTTAGGAGCAGTGTTGTAAAAGTGCATAATGAACAGTCATGAACGAGAGTTGGTGAGGGACTCGCTTGTAGTCTGATTCTGTTTCTGAAAACATCCATTCATCTGTAAACCTGCTTGTCTCTCTTCTCAGCTGTTGTTTGCTAAAGATGGTTACACTTACGGCACCAGACAAGCCTTTTGGGGGGGTGTGGGGGGGGGGGTGTCCTCAACCTGCCTTAACCTAAAACCAATGCTTTAAAAAGAACAATCACGTGCAGGGCGATCACCTACTGGAACAAACTCCCCCAACACTTTGTCTCAATTACCAGCAAAGTTGGTTGGAAATAAGCTGAGAGAGGGTATACGTCAGAATGTGATTGTTTTAGATTGAGTCTAACTATGTCTATTTATTGTACTCTTATGGGCTATGCCTGCTCTGTTTGTTTTTAAGACAGTGACTAATGGGGATCTGAAATAGCGAAATAAATCAGAAGATATTAAATAAGCCATTGATCATGAGGCTGTTACACAAAACACTTCAGTAACTTCAGCTTTTTTTAACAGACTCAGAGCTTTCATGAACACACATGAAATAAATAAAAGTTGAGCTACTGAGTTGTTAAAAAAATCTTTAAAACATGCAGCTTAAGCTGAGTACCTATTTAATGAATACATCAATCAATCAGTCTTTATTTGTATCGCGCCAATTCATAACAAGTGTTATCTCAAGACACTTTACAATAGAGCAGGCTGAAGACAAACTTTTCATTTTATGGATACCATACTGTATTTGCATATATACATATACACATCTAAAATACACATATATACAAATGCACATATCCAAAACCCAACATGAATCCATATAGCCAATCATGAATCCCCTCATGGTGGCAAGAAAAAACCTGTTTAGCACTAGGAAATCTTGAATGTGGTTGATTTATTGCAGGCTCTCCAGGTGATCATCACTGCTTTACCAAAATTAACTCAACAGTACAAAGCAAAATCAGTGTCTGTTTCACTGCAGTCAAAAAAAGCACATTTTATCTTGGATGATGGATGATATTCAGCTTTCACCGTTTCTGGAACTCATCAAAAATAAAGAGATGCTTATGTTTTTGTCTGCTTTTGATTACTGAGTCCAGAAGATATTCTATCATTCTTAAGTTGATGAGTTAAACAATTCAAGCCTCTTTCAGATATCAACCCAGATTCCAATGAAGTTGGGACACTTGGTAAGACGTGAATAAAACCAAATACAAGGATTTCTATGCATCATCTCATGATGAACAGCCATCCACACTACGCTGTGTTGGGTGTGTGGGTGAAGGAAGGGAGGTGGGCTGAAACAAGTGGACTAAAGTAAGAACTAAAGCTAGTGACAGATCCATGGACCAATCATAGACCTGACTTCGTCATATTTGTCTCTGCTGACTATAAATTTATTAGAGGTTAGCCCCTTGAGATGCAACATCTAGTTTTCAGGAGGGTCCTCAGGTCTGTATGATTGTCGTGATAATTTTATAGAAGTAAAATTAATAATAATCATTCAAAAGAGTAATATTCAATATTAACATCTACAATTATTATAAGGTTGAAGTGACTGACATTGAATAATACAACAGCATCAAAATAAGAATTTATAAGTGATGTATTTTCGTGTGTCTATTGGCATCACAGGGAATCATCACCACCTTATTGTTAAGGAGTGTAAATAGACGGCACTCCACTACATAAAAAATCCCCTTCAAAATAAAAGCACAGGATTTTTTTCCCAACATTTTTTTTTTTTGCCCAGGCAAAGGCTCGCTATGGTCTGAAACCCATCAGTGTTAATTTTGTTGACTAATTATTTATTTGTCTTGACTTTGAAGAGGAAGGTTTTTTCACACAAAGAAATTCTGAGTGTTTTCATGTATGACTCCTTCTGGTTGACCTGCCTGTGACCGACATTTTGAACCTGGAGTCATTGTTAATTTTGTTGACTAATTATTTTCAACCTTTTTTCCCCTGACGAAAACTAGACAGTAACTTATAAAAACAAGTGCACATGGACAAAAACTAAAACTAGATTAACTGACATTTTCATCAACAAATAAAAACTAGACTAAAATGTTTGACAGAGACTTAATCCAATCAGAACTAATTTGGTCATGTAGAAAGTAGGGACAAGTTAGGAATATATCCAATCACAACTACTTTGGTTGTGTGGAAAGGTTGGATGAGTTAAGAGGGACATCCAATCACAGCTGCCTTAGCTTCATGGTGGTGGGATAAGTTGGGGAGCGATCCAATCAGAGCATTTCACACAAAAGTTCAATTTTTTTCTGTTCATTTATACATTCAAACTTCAAACTACTAGCATTCAATAAAGGGTTGTTAGATGTTTCATTTTGTCCAAGTGTAAAACATGACTTCAGAAATTCAAGGAAACATAAAAAATGCCTTACACTTTACTCTTCATATTTTAGTCGACTAAATTTACAGTAGATTTCGTTGACTAAAACTAGACTAAAATTTAAACAACTTAGATGACTAAATTATGACTAAAACTAAAAGATGTTTTAGGCAAAAGACTATAACTAAAACTAAATTAAATAGTGCTGTCAAAATTAACACTGCAACCCACTTTTGGGTCATGACCCACCTGTTGAGAATCACTGCCATAGACTGTACAGACCGTAGACTTGTACCTTGTATCCCTAACCTGATATCCAACCTTCAGAGTAAAAGAAACACACCAACATTTCCAATATTCAACACCTCTCATGTTTTCCCTTCCTAAGGTGGACACGCCCTCCTGCTCAGCCCGAGAGCTCTCATTGGCTGCAGCCAGGCTCGACGCTCACCTGTACTGGTCCATCTCCAGCAGGCTGGACGAAGAACCCACGCTGACCAACCAGGCGGCCAAACAGCCGGACAGCGGCTCGGCCAACAGCAAAGGAGGCGAGCCGACCTTCATCGTCGGGGAGATGACCGACATCCAGGAGCAAACGGGACTGGGCGAGCTGAACGGCAGCGTCGCCACCGACCAATCCGAATCCGAGGCCTAGAACAGAGAATGTTTACAGAGACATTATGTACATTTTCATGTCACACTGTTATTAGTGTTCGCAGATCTTTCCTTTCAAGGCAAATCAGCAGTTTCAGCTCAGTCAGGTCTACAGTAATCACCAGGTTTCCATTTAGAGGAGTTTATTTTTAAACTTTTGCCTTATTTTACTCTGACATCCGTCTTTGTTACTGTCTGTATGTTATCTTCTCAATATGTTGTGTTAGCTATTATCACCCTTGCCTATATCTACATTTACAATACTATGCTTCAGGTTGGGGTCAACAATAGTATATATCCTGTGGACCGCGGCAGAAGTCAAACACATGCCGGATAAATAGATGGATGTTTGTGCACATTGTAGATTAGCTCATATTAACATAGGTACAGAGGGTAGCTTTGTTTTCACATAAGCATGGTTAGCATTAGATGATAATGAGGTGTAGACCAAAATTGTAGAAACCTTGAATTTCTAACAGTGGTGACAAGGTTGGATTGAAACCATTTAACTGCTGAGGGTTTGTCTATTCAGCAAAAACCCACCTAGAATGAACGTGTGGTGCTAGAAAAACCGTGTTAGAGAAGTCTTTTTGGTAAATGAATGATTAAAAAGGGCACGTGGGGAACAAATCTGTTTTCTTACAGTGGTTTTAAATGGGACCTCGGTTTGTAAGTAGAGCTGGGTAATATGAACCAAAAACAGTATCTATGTATTTGTTAGCTGAGTGGCAATACATGATAAATATCTTAATATTTTTCTGGGAATAAATACATAGTTATCTCATAATTAGAGCGATATAGTTTGGTAGAATTCTAGCAAATTGCGTTAATATCTATTTCAGTATCATGGCACCAGAAGTAAAAGCTGTAGACACCAAATATAAGAGGTATGGCTATTAAATAATGAGACTGCACCTATGAGGCTAAAACCACAGGATTCACAGACACACTGAGTGTTTGATATTCAAGGTTGGAGATTTGAAGTTCTATAAAATTGACCTCTTTAGCTCACTGCCAGGTTGAAGTACACATGCTTCTGCTGAGGCGTAAATGATTAGCTTCAAAGCTGATCTTGACTTTTTTGGTATAATTGAACTAAACAGCAGCTGAATCTGTTGATATGTTAACTGATGTCCAAGATGATGAATATCCAGGGCGCCCATGCACGCCAAAAACTTCTAAAAAAATTCAACAAATTAAACAAACTGTTGGACATGATCAACAACTCAGTGCAAGAATGAGAGGAGAGATGGTCTACATAGATGAAAAGACAGTTCTGCAAACTGTGCATGAAAATCTGACAAAATCTGACAAAAGTGTGCCAAAGTTGTCCCAAAACACTTCATGATCACTCCTAAATAATGGGTTTCCTTTAATTTTTTCCAAATGTCCCAAAAAAGTCACTTGCTTTTTACATTTGACCAGTTTGGGGACAACTTTAGTGCATCGCTCAACTTTAAAGCTAACCCTTTTCTGACGCCTTGACAAACACGGTCACTTCAGTCATAAAAGAGACAATCCAGCAAATTTTGCATGAAAATTTGAACATGACAAAGTGTGCCAAGGTCGCTTAAAAACTTCTGACTCCTGATCAAAAGGAAAAACACAAAACATTTGTGGAAGACCTGCTGCACTGCTCCAATCAGTGAGGACCTGAATGCAACAGCGTGTTTGCAGAGGGACAAAGAAAAGTGTTTATGTTCAATAAGATTGGATTACAGCATCAGTCTCCTTTATTAATAGCCACCCTTGTATATATAAATTTTTGTTTTAATTACTGAAGACAAACTCTTATGCACACTCTTAGTTTTAGCATTTCTGTAAATTGAAATGTTCAAAAATATTACAATGCACAATATTGTTGAAACAATAGCGGTATCAGCAGACAAATGCCAAAAAAAAAGATTATCAGCATTGCCAGCTATGAAAATATTTGCCAATATTTACAGCTGACATTTTTGCTGATATTTACAGCTGTAAATATTCCATATGTTGGTTCTAATACTGGCCGAATCTAAGAATAAAATGTTTTTATTGGTTTACATTTCTCTACACAAATGGACTGTCACCATGAAAGGAACAGGCCAATATCAGTTAAGTGGGGGCTTTATGCTCTTGACAAAAAAAGGCATTGGTATTTTTATCTGCAATAATGAGTTTGGACAAATCAGCACATTGGATATTGCCAAAAATCCAATATCATCTATCACTAAAATAACCACTGTGGCAGTAATGAGTTATATATTGAAATGTTAAAATTTGAGATACTGGATTAGTGGTTTAAAGCTTACTTTTATGTTGCATTTGATTTTTCTAACAACATTAATTCTTGAATAACTAAACACGATACAACAATACTCATACTTATCTAACAATAAACTTGATTCTGAGAAAAAAGAAACTTCTTGTGGATCAAAAGTAAAGTAGCTTTAACAAGGAAAAAAGATAATGCCATGGATTTGCACAGTAAATAAAAATAATTGAAAGTGACAGTGAATGAAGTGAAATATTTGAAACTTTGTGATCTCAAGTTATACTTCCAACAATCATAGAGAAAGAGAGGTTGCTTAAATTACATGAATGTGTTGACAATTTTCAGAAAAGTGGGTGAAAATGACAAAGAGCAGGTTTCTTGCCAGTGCCACATACTTCTCCAAATATTGCCAACACACAGTATTTGTGTAGTTTAGATTGTGCGTAGGAATTGGCCTGCATTATTGCTGATGGGAAATAATAAATTACCTATTATTTGGTGTTAATAACTTCTATTTTTGTTGCCAAACATGTATCAAGGTAGTTTGATTGTACTTTAAATAATGCTCTTTAAATAGACTATAGTTAAGCAGATTACCTCATGGTCAATTATCATTTTACTGTTGGTGTTTCTCACAGTTACCAATCTTTTCACCGAGCAGAGTGGTGCAGGGATGACAAATTTCTGTAGTCCATCTTGGAAGTTAGCATTGCACTGGTGAATGTGCCAGAGGTACTTGGGTAACTGGATAAAAACACCATTTTGATCTGCTTGACTTTTATGTGATAACAGAGCATGATGTGATTGGCTGTAATTCTGGGTCAAATCTCTGTTTGTTACATTTTTAAAAAAAATTTCTACTTTACTTAACAAACCTTCAAACTTTGTTAAAGTGTACATAGTTCATTTCTATATTAAAGGTCCCATGTCCTGATGTGTTTAACTGTTTATACCATGTCTTTTAAGCAAGGATGCAGGTGGAGGCTGTATAGCTATGACATCATAAACTCCAAGAAGTAAAACTGAGTGTTTTAAGGGGCTTTTTTTAAGAGGAAACGAGCATTTCTCTGTGAACTGAGAGTTTAGTATTAGTTGTCATGTTCTTCTGCTCTCCAAGCCCCGTCTAACACATCAAAAGCAAAGAAAAATGATTTTGCAGGACATGAGCCTTTTAAAACTTAATGAGTTTTCATATAATTTACGTAAATGGTTTGAATACATTTATCAATACTTGCAAAATAATCATAACATCCTCATTTCATAAAGAGTTAAGACTTGATAAATTAATTAAAATAAAATAATTTTATAATCTAAATAATGTTTAAGTTCAATTAATAACTTTTAAATAATCATAAAATTAATGTTTTTTTACTGAAGAAATATCTTAGTAAATCAGAACTTTACTATCCTTTTAAATCAGAGGTGTCCAAACATTTTAATCGAGGGCCAAATACAGAGGAATACATCTATGCCTGGGACACTCTGCTACACCTCACTTTTGGTGTAAAGTTAAGATTAAGGGAGGATTTAGGGGTGGCCAATCTGTTTTCAAGGTCCCTTGGTTGGCCTAGTCACCACGGGATTCACCCCTGGTCAGAAAAAGAAAAATGCTAATCTTCAGTCAGACACAAACCAAGAAAAAACTGTGAGAAGCTGCTAAACTTTGATGGGCTGTTAGTACTTGTATTGAAACAGTGTAAAGTTCTTTATTAAATGGGTTTGAACAAAAAGTGCACAAAATAAGCATCATAGGTGCTATCTACTGCTTTAATCATGTTTGCTTTATGTAGTCAATTGTTTGGGGGCCAATTTAAAATGGACTGTGGGCCACATTCGGCCCCCTGGACACTCGTGTTTCAAATGAATGTACTGATATTTGATAAGTCATAAGTCAGTGATTTACATTTTTTTAATATAAATTTGGTTACAATTGTTTAATCATAACACAGGATTTTGAAGACTTGAAATGAGTTAATTACATTTTTATAAGACATTTTTAATACATAAATACTCTTTCCAGATATTATGTTTTTATAAATACTTATTCAGAAAAGTTAACATCTGTCAACAGATTTTTCCCAAACTTTCAGAATCAAATGAATGACCCGTGAATGATTGTAAAGTGCAGAAAATTATTTAAATTCCCCGACGTACAGCCAATCACAACATGCCACGACATGTTACATCAGGCGGTAACCTCCGGGACTCAAACTGGAGGCCAACGTGGAAGTGCAAAAAGCTGCAGTTCCTCAAGTGTCCACTTGAGGCTGGTTGCAGCAGCCCTTGAGGTGTTATGATTGTGTGCAGGAAACGGGCAGTTTTTACAGGCTGGATTAAAAAAAAAAAAAAAAAGCTCTGTTCTATGATTTTTTTTTATGCTGCACCCATTTTTATTTTACCAAGAATTTCTGGTTTTTGAAATTAAGGTTGTTTTTTACCAGGCTGTATGTTTTCAGACAGCCTTAAGTTCTGCCTCAACACATCCTCTGAGCTAAGATCATTTGAGATGACATATACGGTATGACTGTGTCGATTACAACGCATTTATAGCCATGCCAAAAGCTCCTTTGGTAATCGAACAGCTAATGTCACATGGCTTTGCCCAATTCTTTTTAGGTTTTCGATTAGGTCAGACAGAACTTTAACAATCCCTTGGGAAGACTTCCTCAGGGAAATTAAGATTCCAGCAGCAGCACTGTATAGCAGATAAAGATAAATATAAATAAGATGGATATAAATAAAGAAATATAACTAAAATATAAGTAAAAAGGACTTTTAGGACTCATTCCTGCATCACTCTTTTAAGCCTGGATGCTTCTCCTTTTCGATAAACCATAAACTCAACTGCTTTAGCATTTTTTCTGGCCTTATATCTCATGTAAAAATATAAAGATATATCTTAAAAATGTAATGTATTGCCCAGTCCTGACTGTTACGGCTGAGTAGAAACAACTGATCACTGAGAGCTAAGTTTCACTCTGGTAAAACGTTCCTATCTTCATGCTCATATCATGATAAATGGAGTACCTGCTTTATCTCAAACCTTTAAGATAGATCAGGTGAACACTTGAATGTCAGTGGCTTTGTTTTATGTTTGTAGCACATGGATAATCTATGTTTTGTCCCCAGCCGAGTAGAAATTAAGCACAACAGTGTCCTACTCAGTTCAGCTTAAACTCCTGCTTCTGCTGCTGCGTGTACACGTGACCATTTTTACTTGATGTTTTTAATATAGCACATCTATAAGAGTAATAAACTGCAGTATATCCAAGACCAAACGGCTTCGACTGTGTTCTGTGTAGCGGCTTCTCACATTAAAGTTTATTATGTGTACAGACTGTGCATTCTAAGATTTTAAGTGGGTGATAAAATATAGATGGGCCTGTAAAATGAACTTATGGCACAAACAGGCTTAAGACTAAAGCACAGTGTTCAGAAACTAAGTCTATTTCCACAATGACAATGGCAGGTTTGATAGCACAAGTCAAAACTCAAAGTCCTTATAGCACACGCCAATATTTAGATTTATGTTTTTTAACCTCAGGCTCTCCAAAGACCCTTCTAGAGATTTTAGTTCTATTTTATGCTCTCATTTTCACAGTTTTCATGTTGAAATGAGGATATCTGACAAAGAAGTTCATTTTTCTATGAATTTTACAGCATCCACACTGTATTACCAAGATGTTTCACTGTGTAGACAAAAAAACTGACAGTCTTACCCCTTGAGCCTTTTTTGGCCCCATTGACTCTCATTAAAACCACTTCTTTATTCTACTGCGATTGCAGTACAGAAATATAAAATACTGTTAATTCCTCTGTAGCCTTGTCACTCAGTGGCACAAAACTGCACACACACACACAAAAATCACCACCAGACTATGACATTTTTTACCCTTTTGCAGAGAGGCATTGTGGGAAGTGATTGCATGGATTGAACTGATATGATCCAACAGTGACTGTGGGCCAGTGGAATAAACTATTTCAGCTAGTTAAAATTTCCAGTTACTGTTAATCATTGACAAACTGTATCTCAGATTGATATTCCCTGCACAAAAAAATCCACTTTGCATTCATCAAATATATCATATTTTTTGTGTAAAAAAATAATTATGTAAATAAACTGGCATTATGAGGGTTAGAATTATGAAAATGAACCCATGTTTGCTTTACATAATGAGGACTGGCGTTATTGACCAAAAAAAAAAGAGAAAAGTTTTTTTTTTCATGTTTAATAGTTTAAAATATATCCAATGTCCTAAAAAGACCTTAAGGGGCAGAGGTGAGAGTTTTTTGTCATTGCACAAAAAGTAATCGATCAAAATCAGTGTTGTTGCTAATCATTGACATATCCCAGACTGATAATCCCTGCACAAAAATGTAAAAGAATTATTTTTGCTTGAAAAAGTTTGAAGGAAAATAAAGTTTTATTTTTTCATGTTCAATATTTCTAAATAAACCAAATATCCTAAAAGGGTTTTTACAGGGAAAGATGTTTTTTAAAGGAGGGCCTGAGAGTTAAGTTCAAGCAAATTACAGCTCAGACGCAGTTAATAATGCTTGTCAAACTACCAGTCTTGAAGATCCTAATTGTTGATTTTGATAGTTAGTCCTTATTAATCACATTTTAAAGCTTTTACAATGCGAGTGTTTGTTAACACAGCAAATACAAATGTAAGACTGATGTATCGGTACATCTTTATCAAGACATAAGTGAAAGTATAAATACAATATAAAACAGCAGCACCGTGTGCATTTCTAAAGAAAGTGTGCATGTTAGTGATACAGTATCACAAGTCTTGACTGTAACAGCTCTTGCAAAAATGCAGCAACTTGCAGACAGATGTGTGGGAGGAAATAACCAAAGGCAGAAGCGGAGATAACTCCAGCCCACTTTCTTTTCACTTGTAAAAACTTATGGCTTATTTATCTCTTGCTGATGTTTCAAGAATCAGATAATGAATCTTTATAGAAGCACATATTCGGTCTAAAATCAGATAACCATGGAGCATGGAGAGCCTATAATCTAATCAGTGCTGTTGAAAATGATGTATTGATAAAGAGCGAAAAATTAGGAGATAATATGAGAGAAGATAGTGGTCATTAGGATACTCATTAGATTGCTTTCAAGAACACACACCCCATTTTTCCTCTTGATAAATAACCTTTAAGAAAATCTGCCTCTCAGACAATGGCCACGGTTCATGATGACAAAATGTTCTTTAAGAAAACTTATAAGCTCTTAATGGTGAGAAGTGCAATAAAAACATATTATCTGTAAAGGACAGGGATGCAAATGTTCAAATATACAGAATCATGAATTAAAAATGAGTAAAGAAACTGCAGCTTCAGAAACAAATATTAAACCTGGGAAGGGTAAGTGATACCGAGAGCCTGACAGTGGAGGAAAACCTGACAGTGGAGGAAGCCGACCAGATCTGGAAATTTTTTGTAAAATTTTAAATAATTTAGTTATAAAGTTGTTCAGTTATAATAAACACACTTTGAAAGTATCAAAAGTCTTAAATTTACAAGGAACAAATTAAAATACACAATTTTTAAAAGCCTTGAATTTTGACTTTATAAACTATTATTTTTTCTTGTATCTGCCCAGTGCTCTGTAGCTAACAAAACATATTACATGTTTAAATCAGTGGGTTATTTTCATCAAAATAATCCTGAGTCATTACAAATTCTCATCAAATTTGGGGTGATAATGGGAAAGTGATAATTCTGGGCTAAAACCACAAGTATTTCCTTATTATTTAGTCCAAGAATATGCTTGATTTCATCACTTTTAACTGCAGGTATGACACAAAGCAATCAGCTCTGAGTGCTAAGATTTCAGTTATACTAAAGGCTTTTTATTACTTGTTATAATCTGAAATTCAACATTTTTTTCACTCTGAAATTTACAACTTATTGAGCCAAGAAATTCAATTTGGCTTCTTATAAATTTACACATTACAATCTAAACAAATATATTTTTCTCAAAGAGTTTAAAAATAGTATTATTCTGTAATAATTTAGCCCTAACATGATTTTGTAAGCTTTTTCCACAAACTTCTTTACACAGATAAGACCTTGAGTTCCCACCTTAGCGAGCAGATTTCCTGATGATACATTGCCGTTCAGTGATGCCCATTAAAACAGAGAAGCTCACATGCCACACCTATCCTTAAGTCCTTGAACTGACTTTCAGTTAAACTCTTGGGCTTGCACAGAGCTGTGCGTGGTCACGCACTTGCTTATATCCAGGAACTTTTGAAACTGTATAATAACAGCAGGACTCTGATATCCTCTTTCCAGGGTCTGCTGGTTGTCCCTCATACAAGACTCAAAACTAAAAGAAACTGTCCATAGGAGTTGGTTACTCTGGAGTTGAGGACTGTGGACTCTTGACTCTTCAAAAGTCAGATGAAGACACATCTACAGTGCTTTAGCCTGTCTGTCTGTTTATTGTCTGAGGCTGTGATTTTCTACTGTGACTGTGGAGCACTTTGTGACATCTGTTCTTGAAAAGTGTTATAATAATTATCTTCACTTACTTACAGAGACAAGTTCACATGTTTGAGAGTGACGAGGGCCAGCGGTGGAGCAAAATTAGACAGCGGTGTCGCCTCAGAATTCTGAATGCAGGGAAAACCCTGTCAGGGAAAGGTGAGATCATTAACAGAGCACAATTCACACACAAAGAAATGTTAAGTGCTTTACAGAGTAAAAGAGAAATATATTTTACAACATCAGAAGCATTAAAAGACAGCAAAACATAAAACATACCAACTCAAAGTCCTCCTGCTGCCTGTCTTTAGCTTCTCTGAACAACACAGAGGAGCTCCGGTGAGGCAGCTTTTAGTTTTTATAACCCCAAACTGCAGAACAGCCTCCCTCTGGATGTTAGGGCAGTGGACTCACTCCGATATTTAAATCTATTTTGGATTTTACTTAGGTTTGTTTGTAATGTTTGCTTTTATAGGACTGATTTTATTTGTTTTACTGTTTAATGTTGCTTTGATGCATGTCCTTTTTTTAAATTTTTTGTTTTAATTGAACCTACTACAAACTTATCATTAGGGATGGACAGCATTACATTTAGCTGATATATTATCTGAATTCGTTATCAATACCAAATTTTGTACCCAAAAATACTAAACTGACCGGTTTTTCTTTATTGGTGAAATCTACTTGTGTTAGAAACAGATGTAAAGCAAGAAAAACATATTTTTATTCTTTGATAAATAACACTTCTGATATAAAAACTTATATTCAGTGATGATGAGGTAAATTGTTTTTGTACAATTGCACATTCTGGAAATATTACAGCTAATATATTGACTTTTAAATCCTAAAGTATCTGCTGTTAATACTGGCAGAAACATCCATACCTGTAGATACACACAGGCAACTTTTTAATGACTAGAAGTCCAACAATCAGTATTTCTTACACTGTTAGCTGAACTATTATAGAAAATGTGGAAAACTTGCCTATCGTGCAATTTGAACAAAACCTTAAAAAAATTTCTTGATCTGCATCTGTCTTCAGGTGACCTTGTCATTAGCAACATTCCCTGAAAACTGTTTCAAAATTTATTGCAAACATTTTATGCTATCTTGCTCACAGAGAGACAGACTGACAAATGCTGGCAAAAACGTAACCTCTTTGGCCAAGGTAGTTATCTGCAAACACTGATATTCCTCTGATAATGTTGTGCATCTCTAGTTATCGTCCTTATCATCATTAAAATGAAACATATTAAGATCCAATCACAGGGCCACATAGAGAGACAGGCAACCATTCATGCTCACACTCACACTCAAAGGGCAATTTAGAGTCACCAATCAACCTAGCAACGAGCATGTTTTTGGTCTGTGGGAGGAAGCCAGAAAACTGAAGAGAACTCACACATGCACATGGAGAACATGCCAACTCCACATGGAAAGGTCCAGACCAACACAGGAATCAAACCAGGTACCTTTTTGCTGTGAGGCACGTGCACTACCTGCTGCGCCACCGTGCTGCCCAAACATATTAAGATAAAAAACAAAATTAAAAGGAGAGAAGGCAGAGACTTTAAGCATTATAAAAACTTGTAAACACAATATTTATGAGCTTGTTTTCCTAAATATTTATTTCCAGGGCAGCTCAAAGGGATTTTATTGACAAAATTAAAATTTTAATTCATTTATCTGTTGGCTTTGTATTATCAGGGGTCATATATTTAAAAGCAAACTCAAGACCTATCCTTTTAGTCGGGCTTTTAGCTGATTATATTTATCATTATTATCTAATCTTATTTATCTATTTATTTTAACCCTCTTAATATGTTTTATTTCTCCATTTCAGTTCAGATTTATTGTCCAGAAATTTATTCTCTTTTCATCGATTTTCTTTTCATTAACCTACTTTAACAGATTTTATTACGCATTTGGTGTTTGGTCATCTCATTTTACCATAACATTATCTTAATTATTTTTTCTTCTGCTATAGTATTTTTTAATCTAATTTCTTATCAATTTTTTTATTGTCATTTTAGTCTTAGCTCCTGTGGTTCCTCATTTTTAATTCAAGATAGTGTTTCCTCAGACCTCTAACTCTGTTTTACTGTCAGAGTCTCCTCTTAATGCAGGGGTAGGCAACTATCAACATTTTTTTTCAGTGCCTGAGGGCTGCGCTGTTACAAATTGTTGGACACTGTCAACAAATATAAAAAAATATAAATAAACAAAAAATAGCAAATATTAAGCTCCAAAAAAGGTTTGTATCAACACACATATTTGACTCAAACACAATTAAAAATTCAAGATTTAATGACCATGACACATAACTGAATCCAATTTAATCTTCTTTTTAATGCAATAAAAGAATGAATGTTTACCAGTTTTAAGGCATACCTATATTACCTTTACCACTGTTTGCAAATATAGTTTTTACTAAAACTCTATATTATATTTTAATGCCTCATAAAATCTATTTAGAGATACAATCATAGCAAAATAAAAACTCTAATTACTTGTTAAAAACAAAGAATGTACCAGCAAGCTATGGTTAGAGGAAATATTTTATCACCTATCTTAAATTTTGCATAATGTAGTACTGGTTACTCATGATAAATTATATTTAGCAGTTGGCGTTTTGTTTTCTTCATATTTCCAATTTGCTTTTGTTTTTTATTGTTGTTTGGAAATAATAGGTGGGCTGCATTGAGTGAGGTGAAGGGCTGCATATGGCCCCTGGGCCACCAGTTGTGTGTGTAAGTGAGTGTGTGTGCTGTATGTGGATCAGGAGGGTGAGTAGGGTCTTGTATTTTCTTTGTATTCAATTTTCTACTTTTTATTTTATTTCTTTTCTTTTTATGTGAAGCACTTAGTGCTACAAGGCTTTGTGTGAAAAGTGCTATACAAATAAAGTTTGATCGATTGATTGATTGATAACAACAGGCTGATCTTTATAATATTAATATTATGCAAAGTGAAATAGGGAGGTGTGTTTTCAGGTGAGGTTGATCAGCTCTTAGTCTCACTTAAACATTTCTAACAGTGAAAACAAAAGTGTACAAATGGAAGAGTTTATTTATGATGATGATGGTTTATGATTTATTTTCTGGTGTATCAGAGGATAGAGCATGTGATGAAGTGCTCAGCTAAGAGATTAAGTCCCATTTACAACAATCAATCAGTGATTACAGATGAGGTCAGTGTTCCTTTAACGGCCCACAGTAAACGTCTCACTCTGCGTATGGCGCCTATAGCATGATGTATCTCATTATAAATTCAGGGCTGGACTTCAGCACCACCAGAAGTCAGCATATTGGGTTACCAGGCAGAATCTTGGCTTTGAAAAAAAAAAAAGCATGTCCTTCTCTATCTTGGCAGCTAGATGGCGATAAAGATCCCCTGCAGCCAGTCACACGGCCCTATTGGTGTGTAATGAGATGGGGTCCCCATCTCAGCTGTCTCCAAGGCAACCGGGGCTGGGGACAGGGAGAGGGCAGAGTGTGTGTGTGTGTGTGTGTGTGTTTTTTGATGTGATTTTGTGTGTGTTAATGTGTGTTTGAAGTGGACCTTCAGAGCTGATGGGGGACTTTATTAGGATTGTCAGAGAGTTGATGTGTCGCTGTAGTCTGATGTTTCTGAGGGGGAGAGGATGGTGATGATGCACAGAAGTGACCTTCAAACTGAAAAAAACTAAATGTCCTTGACATTGAAAAGTAAGTCATGAAGGATAATGACATGTTTACAGTGTTTCCCTCAAATCTGTCACAATAACACAAAAGTATAACATGGACGATGGGCTTATAGATCAAAATAAGTCATTTTTTTCTCCACAATAAGACAAAAAAACAGGAAAGACTGACGCATCAATGAATCAAAAACCCACAAGACAGACACAACTGGAGCACAACACAATGCCTGAAACAGTCCGCCTCAGGAGAGACAAGATCTGGGGGATTAAGACCAAGACCCATCTCTCAGTATTAGGGCAGTCCAGTGTTAATTTTGTTGATTAATTATTTTCGTCATAGTTTTCATCGACAACCTTCCCCTGATGAAAACTAGACAGTAACTAATAAAAACAAGTGCATATGGACAAAAACTAAAAACTAAATTAACTGACATTTTTGTCAACAAATCAAAACTAGACTGAAATGTTTGACATAGACTTAATCCAATCAGACCTAATTTGGTCATGTAGAATGTAGAGACAAGTTAGGAATACATCCAATCACTCTACTTTGGTTGTGTGGAAAGGTTGGATGAGTTAAGAGGGACATCCAGTCACAGCTGTCTTAGCTTGGTGGTGGTGGGATAAGTTGTGGAGCGATCCAATCAGAGCTCCTCTCTTTATGAATTGATATATTCATGTAGAGCAGGTTCACTGTTTGTTGTCAGTTCTGGTATTGTAACTGAGATGCTCTGCCAGGTAGCCTAAATAAAGGTGACTGCATTTCACACAAAAGTTCAATTTGTTTCTGTTCATATATACATTCAAACTTTATTAGCATTCAATAAAGGGTTATTAGATGTTGCATTTTATCCAAGTGTAAAACATGACTTCAGAAATTCAAGGAAACATAAAAAATGCCTTACACTTTACACCTCATATTTTAGTCGACTAAATTTACAGTAGATTTCATCGACTAAAATTAGACTAAAATGAAAACAATTTAGATGACTAAATTATGACTAAAACTAAAAGATGTTTTAGACAAAAGACTATAACTAAAACTAAATTAAAAAGTGCTGTCAAAATGAAAGACACAGACCAATATCATACTGATAATAATGTGCATCCCTAATAATTTTAAAATAAATAATGGCTGATATCAAAATGCACATAAAAATAATTATATTTAACTATGAGAGAACAATGCTGAAAATGCACTCTTGGCCAGACATATTTTTAATCAGCATCTTCTGTTTCATAATAACAATATCGTCTTCCCTTTTGTCTTGTTGGAATGATGCATCTTAAAAACTATACCTCAAAGCTCTTGTGAACACCTTGTTGATTTCAGCTTTAACCTCACATTTTAAGAGGTTTCATGTCTGTTTTGTTTGAGAATGAAAGGCAAAAGCAACTTGAACAGTTTTCACTGATTTTCACCTCACCCCACAGTCGAACCCCGTGTGCCGTTTCTGAGTTCCAATTAAGACTTCGATGAGAGGCTGCTTCTTCATGATACCTGCTGATCCAAAATCAGCGTTTCTCTTCATGCAAGGATGTCATGACAGTTGTGTTCCAGTCTGGACAAACAGAAGACGGAAGGGAGGTTTTAAAAATAGGAGGCAGAGGTTATCAGTGAAACACTGACCATGAAATTCTCCAAGACAAATGGAAAACTTGGAGCAAAATGTGCCCGAGGCTGTCTGCAGACAGACTCTAAGCCTTATACAAACCGCATATTAAAATGCAGATTTTTACAGCAGAATAACACGATTTTTTAGGTGAATTAAAAAAGGAAAAACGTGTTGGTCAGTATAGTACATGTACATTTGTTCTCACTCTGTATAAGGATGGATTTTACTATGATTTGATTCTATTATGGATATGAATTAGGCCTGGAAAACTGAGAGACTTTTAAAATCTTTTTTTTCCTAAAATCTTTCAGATCTGGTTCATATTCCTTTATTAATTAAAATACAAACAATATTGATAAAGAAGTTCTCGATTGATAGAAAGGATGTTTTTGCTCCACTTCTGACATGTTTTGGTGAGAGTTCGTTTTATGAAGTGGTTCATTTTTGTATTCTGCTCTGCAGCAGTAGTGTCTGCCTAGTACATTATCTGATTGACCCATAATAAATATGATTGACAGAACGATTATCCAATCACCTACTGGATATGCTTTTGAAAGGTTTTGCCTATTCCCAAACATTTTCCATGGGCTGATGCCCAGATGGACTACTGAAATATATTCAATGGTCCATCTGGTGTGTCAGGTTGAGTATATCCACTATTGCTGAATTTGTTGTGCTTCCTGCTTTAGCCAGCTTGCTTCCTGATTGGCTTATGCTCCGTTTCATGTGTCAAAACACAGATGACGTACAGGGCTATTCTCTGTGTGCTCCACACATGTCTGGATTTCTTACCACCAATGTTGAGCTTGTTTGATATTCACAGTTTAATCACGGCAGCCCTTATCAGCTTTGTAAATGATTAAAGGTGGTCAAAACCACTTTTGACACACCTCTCACACCACAAGGACATCTAGCAGGACCATCAGATAATCAGGCCTTTGCTTAATTTAAGTGAAAGGGGGATTTCAAGCTAGAAATCTGGCATATTATCTCTTAGCGAGTGCTCAGTGAAAGCCTTGCTGTTTATATGGAGCCTTAAGACCTGCCTCAGCTCCGCCTCTGTCTGTTTGTCACAAAGTCATTCTGTATGGTGGCTGCCACATGACCAATAATGACTTTATTCTGCTTTAGTTCATTTACGATAATCCAAATAATAACTGTACACTTACTGAATGAGAGACTATTTCCTCTGAAGTATTGTATTTTTTAATTTGATGCAATAAGTCCAAACTTTTGGGATTGCTCACACTGGGACAATAATGGGATTGTAATTCAAGGTACAGTCCTACTTTAAACCGACTTCCACTGCAGCAAAACACCTCACACTTTACTCATTAGTTTTCCTGCTGCTTTAATTGTCCATATGTCTGTTTCTATACTGGATGAACCACAAGGCTCCATTAAACTGTAACATAACCACCAACCTGCGTACAGTCTGAAACAGCCGACAGCAAGATCTTTCTACCTCATGTACCACAGATGTGAAAAACACGCAGCAACACCTCCTGTCTGTGCAATGACTTCAGCCTACAGTGAGATATTCTTCACAGCTGCTCTAAGAATAAGCACAATTAAACCCCAACACCCAATTCATGTATGGACTGCTTGATTTGACGCCAAGAACTCCTCAGTTTACAACTTCTTAAAACAGATTTTTCTAGTTTGGCCCCTTCCTCACGTCTCTGAGCCCTTTAATCGATTATTTAAAAACCAACACAGTTAAAGTCAGTCTGCCATGTGAAGTAGAGCAGAGCTGATATGGGTGTTAGACCACCCACTGCAGCACGCAGCAGACTGCACAACGGGCCTGCAAATGGCAAAGTCATTTTTAGCCCCAAAGTGAAATGGTTCAACAAACCCCAATCCCAAAAGAGTTGGGACGTGGTGTATAATACAAGTAAGAACAGAAAACACTGATCTGCAAATCCTTTTAACCTATACTTTCTGAAATACAGCACAAAGTCAAGACTTTAATGTCTAAACATATTATTTTTTAAATTTCTGAACATTTATCATTTCTAAATTTGGCTGCCACATGTTCCAAAAACATTTGGGACAAAAGCATGTTCGCCTCTGTGTTTTAGCACCTTGTCTTCTAACAGGATGGGAAGCTGGCAGCCTCCTCACTCAACCCAGCCTGCAAGTTTGTTTTCAGTCTCTCAGTACAACAAACGTTAACACCATAAAATATTTTCTGCAACAGAAGTGACTGAAAAGGCACCAGCAGAAGCATAATGCTTATGTTTATGCCTGTCCTAATTAACAAACTAAAGTATCCTCCATATATTTATAATATATGGAAAAGAAACAAAAAACAAAACCATGACTAATACAGTAATATAAATCATTAAATATAACACAAAAAGTAAAATCAGAAATAATTTACAAAATCATTTACATTTGTAACCCTCAAAAATTTCTTTACAAATTATTATTTTGGAAAACAAAAGTGTATTACACATTTGCAAATTTATATCGGGATCTTTTCGTAATCTAACCCCTAAAACAGAAATACACCTCCTTTTAATCGTTTTTTTTTTTTGTCTTTTTGTATCCTAAACTTACAGACATCAGACAGTAATACTTGGATCATGTTATGAAAAAGCACACAGTCTGGAAGTAACTTTGATTTTGCTCAATACATAATTTGCATTATTTTAGAATATACCAAGTCCTCAGATTTCATAGCATGGGATTACAAAGGAATAGCATGTGCAAGACTCATGAGCCTGATTTTGGATTTGTATCTCAAAGTAGATGTTTGTTACCACCAGCAAAGAGGTTAAGTTTTTGCTGGCTTATGTTTGTTTGATTATTAGCAAGATTACACAAAAACTACTCGACGGATTTTGCTCAATATTTCAGGAGATTTTGGTAATGGCCCAACTTATAAATGATTAGATTTTGGTGGTGATACGAATATTCGTCTGGATGCAAAAAATTCCAAAATTAAAAAAAAAAAATCCCATAAGTTAACATTGGGCAGAATTTTTAAAAAAAAATCATATCTCTGCCATTTTTTAATTGATTTGCTTCCAATTTTACAGGATAATACGGGGTCCATGTCTCTATCATCAAGGTAAACTTAATTCATTTTGAACAGAAATCCCGTTGACAACACTCAATAATTCATATAAAATCAAAACAATAAGTGATGTTCCCAAAACTGTTGTGTTCAGGATTACAACCTCTTTGTATGTGCTGAGTTTGGTCTGGATCCTGGCTCTATTCTGGATCAGGTGATCAAGGACTGTATCTTTTACAGGGGTTGTGGAAAAGCCACTGCCGTAACTGAGCTGCTTGGAGGAGGTCTGCGCTCTCTGAGTTCCTTTCCAGTTTGGTTTGGTGTGGCTTCAGTGGCTAAAAGTTATATAATGTACTCTCTGTGTGGTTTAGTCTTATTGTAATCATTGCCCCAACTAAAATAGCTAGAGTCCTGAAATAATGCTAACAATTATGCTAATGATGGCTGATGCTACATACGCTGGTTGCTGGTGTCTACCATTTTGAGTTCTGACCAGTTAAAGCTTTGCATTGCAAGAAACTGTAAGCAAGGAGAATGGTACATTTTTTCTGAGTCGGTACTTTTGGCAAACTGTGAATCTCACATTTATTCACATAGTGCCTCCCACCCTTAGGCCAAATCAGTCTGCACTGCTAATACAGAATGCAGCTTTGAATACAGCCTTGTATTAGTTGCGAATCAATCTTCCTCCTCTCCGAGGTGAACCAATATTGACCAGAGTGGGACCTTTGCTTCTCTTTGACATTCACACTAAAAAAAGAAGCACTCAGGTACTGAAAGATACACAAGCGTCCACCAAATGACATGATGTTATGTTGCCATAGAGATGGGTTAAGACCACAGAGCCCTGATAGCGTGGCAGGAAGCGGGAGAGGAGCTGATACGGAGATGTGTGTTTAGCAGCATTTAACTGACCAGACATCCAACAAAAGGCCGCAGCATGGAGTGGAGAAATATTGATTGTACAAAGCTCTTAACCAGCTGAGATAGAGTGTAATTACTTCAGGTGTGACAATACATTGATTCTGATTTCCATCACACAGAACTCTACGATAAAACACTTCACTTATAGCTACATTCAAAGATACTCCTGCATAATAAGACATGTTGACTTCAGGAAACGGACACCGAGACCTTTTATTTCTTTACTGTGCTAAAAAACACACCAGTGAATTTTGGGGATTAAGATTAATGTCACATGTTGGCTGCCAGAGGGGTTCAATACCCTCTTGTTTATGTCCCGTTGCTGCGCTGTTATTCTTCTAACATGTTCTCCTACCGAGTGTCATCCGTGAAGCTGTTTTAACTTTAACCAAAGTGCAGCCAAAGACAAAGAAGTTTATTTTATGGAGCTCCAGGTGATTTAAATCTGAAAATCTAGAACAACCGCATAGCAGATTTATGCCTCCCCAAGGTTCACATAGCCAGAGAGCAAAAGTACAGTGTAGGGCCACTGACCTCTGACCTTACACCTCTCATTTTAATCAGGCCATCGTCACTTTCACTGAAATCCCCTTACAGAATACCTGATGTATCAAGTCCACAAGCAAAGCATGATTATGAGGTCCATTGATATTTGACCTTGTCCCCTTACGATCTTACCATATAAGTTACTTACTTACATACAACTTACATGTTTTCATTCAAAAACCAAGGATGATAGCAAAAATCTAAAAAATTGACCATCGATCCATGACCTTGAAAATCTAATTAGGCCATCGCTGAGTAAGAACAGACATACGTGCCAAGTTTGACACAAACCATACAGTCACTTACCAAAGTGCTAATGTGCCTCTGTCTCTTCAACATTTCTTTTTTATCAGTCATTGTAGTCACTCTATAACATGTCAATAAAACAGATATAACGGTTTCAGAGCTCTGCAAACTTTTCTCCTGTCTTGTACTTCACTATCAAGGCAACATCTTAGCTTTGTTTACATTAAAGATGCCTAGTAGATTGGCCACTGAGCTTTATCAGACGATTTATATTAACAAAACGTGATTGGTTGATTGGTTGATTGGCTGATCTTTATCAAAATATACTGTCAGGCCAATTTTTGTAAAAAGAAAATGTTTTTGATTGATAGTTTTGAATGAATAAAGTTGAGTAGGGTGAAATTTGTTTTCTTGGCACTATGAAATAATAACATTGGTTACTTTATGTAAATGAGTAGGGATGGGAATCAAAAATCAATTCCAGTTGAGAGTTGATAACAACTCCCCCAAGGTGTCAATATCATTGGTCTTTTTGCTTAACGACTCCCTTATTAGTTCCTTCCATTTTGCTCTGCATGCCCTGCAAATCAAAGATGTCAAGCTTTTGTTTGAGTCAGTCGACAGAGATGGTAAAAAACAGCGGGCAGAAGTGGTCAAAATGGGTCTGAATTTTCAACAAAGAGGTGCATACTGAAAAACTTTAAACTTTAATAAAAACTGATTGATTGACTGATATTGTCTAACCTCAGCATTAGATGGAAATATGACTAAAATGTGACTAACACCATGAAATCTAGATGAAATCTAAAAACGACATTTCAGTCTAAATCTTAAATAGGTTCCCATAATGTTCTATCCAACAAATTAGAACATGTATTTTTGTTTTTAGATTTGCATTGACCTTTTTAATACTAGCATTGGGAAACAATTGTATCATTCCTCAACAAAAAAATATAGAGAACAATATAATGTGTAAAAATAATTAGCTAAAAAACACAGAGGTATTAATTTGGTCCAGCCCTAGGATCTTCTGATCAGTTTCGCCATCTTGGATCACGTCTTGTTCAGGCATTAAATTGCTGGTAACTTTTATTCCCTGGTTTTAATCTCTTTTATACATTCCAGATTTTTTACTTCTTCTTTTCATGTCCTGTTGTCTTCACACTGGCCTTACGTGTGTCTTTACTGTTTGTATTTTTCAAACTGCAGCCTTTTTGTAATAAATGTGTTTTATGAAGACGTTTGGGTTGGAGAAGATAAACTGTGGATGTGTTAGCTGAACCCTGAGGTATAAATTGTGATGCAGAGACACCTCAGACCAGGCTGTAACTCTCTGTCATCAGTCAGTGGATCTCTGGGACGTGTGTGCTGTCCCGTCACTCCGCCAAACGAGGGATCCCTCCGAGTGCGGCATGTCACAGTTGGCACAGGAAGGCCTGAGCCCAGCACATTTAATTAGCCAAGCTGTCTTGGCATTGGATGGGAGGGGGGGACACACGCAGTGACGAGTCATCAACATCACCAAGGGCGCGGTGCTTCTTGCTGCCGTGCTGCACATCCAAAACTTAAACGGATGGGGTGGGGGGAATATGGGACTGGGAAATGTAGTTTTCTTTTAGAAAATGTTTGAGTATTGCAGCAAACACGAGCAGAGCAGAGACCGAGCTGCTCCAGAGAAATACGGCAGGTGAATCAGATTTACTTTTTCATTCCAAAATCAGTTTTTTTCAATCTGTACTTTCAAATCAATGAAACACGATCACAACCAGACTGATAGAAAATGTGTAGGCTGAAACACAAGCTTACTATACCTTCCATTTTTACAAATATACATATATTTATCCTTAAAGACAACCATGTAGCTGCTTACCTAAAGTTACACAACAACAAAAAAGAAATTTAAACACTTCAGGGCGAAAATACAAGCAGTCGAAAATGAAAAGAACAAAATCCAAAACATTCCATATTTAACTCTTCATACTTCAGGATTTTGTTTAATCCTTTTCACGTGTAGTTTTTAATCATATCTGCTCTTTATGACTGTTGATCACCTTTTTTTTTTGCTATATTTTTATTGACGTTTATGAACACAAGAATACGGCTTTGCTTGAGTCAGATCTTAATACAATCCGAATTTAAAACAGAGATTTGGAGACAAAAAAGTGATAAAAAATTTAGTTTATGTCTTTAGTTCTAATTCGAGTCACTGCATCGGATTGTGACAGACAAAGAAATGTTGCCAAACAAAGAAGGGGAGAAACAACCCTGACGTCCATACGAGGAGTTAACATTAGCGAAAGGTTGGCATCAAGCTCCAAGGGGCCTCAAGATATGGTTATTATGAGTATGAAATATAAGGCATGCATTAGGGCCGGGAAATATGGCCTAAAAATAAAATCCCACTGATTTGATTTTAGGTTTAATTTATTTATTTTTTAATATCTCAAGATTAAATAACTCCTCATGACACGGTAATAATACACACAAAAAAATCTGTTAATCTGTTAGTTTGATCGACATAAATCACAAAAGTTTAAAAAAATAATTAATTTCCTCTTGTAATTAAAGCTCATCCTGTAATTTTGCAGTTGCAGGCAACCCTGTGGTTTGGACATATGGAGGTTTGTTTAAATCGTCTCCCAAAGCTACACTATTTTTACTATCATTATTCCATCTCTTTAAAGCAAATGCAAGTCTAAAAATATACCAGCACTCTTGATATCAATCTATATTGTGATAAAAACAGACAAAACTTTCAGTGTTTCCACCTCTGAAGAAAGTTACAACTAAAGTGTTGTATTGAGTCTTTGTTGAGAGGAAATTGGGGGAAGGATTTTAACTACATGAGGCACGGAGGTGCAAAAAGCAGCAGAATAAGCCACATAAAGAAATCTCAATTTTTATTTTTAAACCTCTCACAACAAAAAAATTAAAATGACTTAATTAAATCAATTCATCCCCTTGGCTAGTATACAAGTGAAATTACTTTAAATAATGAAAGTACACATTTAAAACCCACTGAACAAAAAAAAAAAAACAAATAGACTGGCAACTCCAAGTACAAGTAAAATCATTTAGAAAACCAAACGTATTAAGAACAAAAACCCTAAGAATTCAACATTAAAGACTATGTTTGGGATATTTGCACCATGGATGAAACAGAAACCAATTGCCTAAACATTGCAAACTTGTTTGAGTAATTTAGATAAAGTCTGGAAAACCACTTGCAGTTTTCTTTCTTCTTTAAATTATAATTTTACGGATGAAAGATGTATTTTTTGCCAATAAATCAATATGCTGATATTTCCAAACTCATTATTACAGATGCTGATATTTCATGTGAAGAGCTCAAAGTCAAAGTCAAAAATAAATAGCTGTGAAACAAAAAAACAAACACACATCATTTTCTTCTTCAGTGACACGTTTGATTTAGAAAAGTGGGTGAGGTAAAGAATTATGGTACAGTTGTACATTCTGCCCGTATTACAGCTAATATACAAGATATTTATGACCAATTTGTACCTGCTAGATATTGGATGTGAATAGCAGCAAAAAAAAATCATATTTGCTGATATTCAACTCTTTTACAAAAATATCGTCTAATACCGATTTAGCTCCAACTATATTGTGAATCCCTCTATTTTTGACAGTTTTCCTCTGATTTAGTGCTGTTTTTTGTACAATTTAGAGAGAACCTTCTGGTAAAATGTTGAAGGGAATGTCCTGTATGTAGTCTGAATTTCACAAACAAGTCAGCAACATTTGGAAAAGTGGAAGGAACTTTTCTTCTGCCTTTCAACATCTTACCAACGCTTTTACAGAATACTTTTTAGTTTTTTAAAATTGTTAACATTATTCACTAATAACTCAATAAGTTCTCAACAGATTTTGATGCCCTTTTTTAGGGAATGTTGCTCATGGCACAAGGAAGAAATTATTACATTATGGTGGTGATCCAAATCTGGAAGTGGATCAAGGATTTTTCAAACAATTTGTTGACAGTGCAAGCAACAGTTTTCCCAAATTTTTGACAATAACTCACTCAACAATGCTGGAAATGCCTTGGTTGAGATTTATGCTCCTGGTGCACTTCTTGTTACATCGAAACTGAACAAATTCCCATGGCACACCCGGACTTGCCTAAAGGCACACTGTTCAAGATCCACTGATTTAGGCAATGCTGTATGTCTTGGTTTAAAATATGACAGAAGGTGATTAAGTTCCTGCACTTGAAAACCCTCTCAAGAAGCTTAAAACATTTTATCATGGTTCCCACTCTTTTCTAGAAATCAACCTCACCCCCCCTTTTGAACTTTAAGTTTAGTTATTTCTAACTCTCAGGCATGAATATCGTCTTCTAACTATCTTTATAGTCTGGCTTTTAAGAGGTGTCTTACTATTATACATTTATGGTTTATACTTATTTTTTTAATCTTTATTTACTCTGCTTATTTAGAAATATATTTTATTGATTTACTGTTAAATTAGCCTAAATTTTATTGTGCCAATTTTTATTATTTCTTTTTTCACCATTGTTTTGAGTTGTTATATTTTATTCCTTAACTTGCATTATTTTATCTACTCATATTTTAGGCCAAGTGTGCATTAGTTACCAAGAATATTTTTACTTTATTTCCTATGTATGTAAACAGGTAGAAGGAAGAGAAATCATTTCAAGCGTGCCTTATTTCAAGCTTTTCCAGGACATTTCACTTTTTTCCTCATTTTCCCCATAAGTTTTCCATGACTGGAAAATTGGTCAATCATTTTCCAGGTTTTCCAGGACGCGTGGGAACCCTGTTTATAAACCTTACACCTGCTTTTGGCTAAATGAGGAAGGGTCTTTTAATCTAGGGCCTCTAAATGACTGAGCCCGCCCCTGCGTGCATGTGAGGAGCCCACCCCAACTCAGCTGTAGTGAGGAGAGACCCAGTCCAGGCAGCCAGCAACCAGCGCGTCTCTGCCTACCAATCGGCATGCTCGGCTCAGGCTCTGTGCAGAGCTCTCAGTCTCAGCAGCTGAAGCTGGGCGCAGCGAGGGAAACTGCGACGGCCGCGCCAAGCATCATCCCAGGTATGCGCCTCTCCGCCGCTACGCCCTTTTCGCCTTGAGCAATGTTGTGGCATCTTTTGCTGCATGCTGTTTCTGTTTCCGCCGGCTCTGGCTCATTTCTTGGGAGGGGTTGCTGTGTCTATTATTTTTTTCCCTCACGTAGCCTCCGTGGTAGCGCAGGGCAGCGGGTCTTGGTAAACACTCAGTCAGCGGAGACGCATCTGCAAAACCGCCGCGTTGACCGCGCGTCAACTTGCACACACCTCAAAATGTTCGCCCTTCGACAAAACCGCGCCGAGCCGCTGCCGCTCCTGCCGCCGAGGCGGGGGATGTGAGCTCGCTGCGTGCATTTCATGAGGGGGAAATTGCAACGAGGTTTTGATTTGGCCAGGCTGCTTTCGTCAAAACATTACCGCTGACTCGATTTTTAACTTGCAGCGCGTCCAGGTGGAGGTTTTTCCCCCGTGCGAGGCGCTGGACTTGCGGCACAAGGCGAAGCAGGTATTTCAGAGCTGGTTTGGAAAATCATTTCATGTAGGCTGTGCCATACAAGACTGCAGCAGGCTATAGGAGGGCTACAGTAGGTCACACTGTGTCCAAGCATGGGCAGATATTCCTAAAGCAGTGATCCATTATTGATAGCTGTGTGTTATGATACCTCGGATCTATTTCACATCATTATTCATTCATACACTCAGTTCTCATCCAGAGATCACGAGGAGCAGGGTGTTTTTTTTTTCTCAGGTGAACACAAAGTCCCCCTGAACGTGCTCAACTTCAGCTTTAAATGAGTCTTTTCTGATTAGCCAGCCCGTGGTGCTCTGCTTTCCCTGTCACTAGGTAAGATGTAGGTACACTCCCTTAGCTGTTAGGGTGGTGCTGCCTCTACTGCTGATGTGTTACAGTGGCCACTACCTGTGCATGCAGTCTGCAGGCCTGGATGTACATGGGGGGGGGCTCCCTCCCCAGCAGAGGGGGGTGGTCTGCAAAACTAAACAGCTAAAAGTTTAAGTTGGGATTTAATTCTGAGAAGGAAAGTTTTAAATAAAACCTGCTGACATGAGACCGAATGGAGGAGGAAGAAAGGGTCTCGAGAGGGGCTTTGTGATGTGGACCAAGAGGAACAACAAATGGCTGCCACACCAACAGGATGGTAAATTATATGATTATAATTAAAACAAAAACAGGAGTCATAGACACCAAATACTGGGCAGGTTTTTATTTCCAGTAGGGCTGTACAACATTGGCTTTCTGGGATATGCCAAACTTATCAGAGCTGACACTAGAGCTGGGCAATCAATCAAGATTTAATTACTGCCTCCCACAGTTATGAAAATTAATAATCCAGTTAAAAGATCACTGTGCCACAACACATTTTAGGTGTTTGTATTTGTTGCACTGTAAAACGGTTGTTGTAAATTTTACTGTAACTTACTGGCAACAAGATGCCAGTAAGTTACTGTAAATTTCTTTACAGCAGCATTATTCTGTTTTAATTTACAGCATTTTTACTCTGTTTTCTATATTAGTTTTGCTATTTTTTTAAATTAAGAGTATCAT
Source organism: Cetoscarus ocellatus (assembly GCA_037902135.1). NCBI lineage: Eukaryota > Metazoa > Chordata > Actinopteri > Labriformes > Labridae > Cetoscarus > Cetoscarus ocellatus. The sequence goes on along the minus strand of JBAMNC010000347.1, from coordinate 174,132 downwards.
TAATCTTTCAATTTACAGCATGATTACTGTATTATCAAAAAAGCATTCTTACTGTTTTTTTCATTTACAGTATCATTACCATATATGACTTTTTAGTGAACTTACTGTTTTTTAGTTTACATTACTACATCTTTAAGTATTTTACTGATCATTTATTAGCATTATATCACTTTGTAATAATACTCAAACAACTGTTTCACACAAAAATGTGAATCATTTACTAAAACAAATCTTGCCTGGTATTGGTCAAGTGAATTTTCTCTTGATCTGTCACCCTTTTCATTAATTTGCCGTATAGACATTTTACAGTAGGTAGCTGTAGATTTTATGGTAAGATGTTATTAAGTTCACAAAAATCAGTAACAGTCTGGAGCTACGTCTTTAGTAATTAAGTGTCTGTATTATTTCTTGGATTTACATATAAACAGTATGGGCAATAGGAATTATTGTCAGTGGGGGTGTTGCCCTAGGAAGGGTTTCATGTTTTTAGGGCCAGTGAGATGCAACAAGAAATATTAAGTTTATTGATCTGATTAAAAAACCAAATATGCTTCTCAATTTTTCTTATTGCTCAATTACAAACCACCAAAATGGTGCATCCGTGGCCGTTTGATTAGATTAAGCAAGTTTGCTGAACTTGTTTGTTTTGCACAAATTAGTTCGTCATGAATATTTTCATTTATTGGTTGTTCTGTGATGTTCGGAATGAAAGACAGTAATTGTGTTTTCCAATCGTGATGTCGATATAAGATCCCATGTTCTGCAAAATCTGGTTTTTTTTTTTATTTTAATGTTGTTAGACGGGGCTTGGGGAGTAGAATATGACACCTTTCTCCTAAACTCTCAGCTCACAGAGAAATGTGCTATACCTCTGTAAAGAAAAAGCCCCTTAAAGTGCTCTGTTTTTTACTTCCTGGATTTTATGATGTCACAGCGGTACAGCCTCCACCTACATGTGTGCTTTCTGCACGTCACAATCAGACAACATGACTGTTTTGAAAATCTGCTCCTCAGCCGGTAACCCTTCCTCTCCCCTCTGATTCAGACATTTGGGCAGCCAATGGCACAGATCTCACTATGGTAGCCTCCCTCCCCTCTAAGTGTGTCCAAATGGGAGGGAAAAAGAGCTGCGTTTGATCATCTGCAGAGCCAATTTTTAATTTTTTATTGATCTTACACAAATCTTTGCATAATAGACACCCAAGACATGATGTAAACAGTCAAACGTATTAAGACATGGGACCTTCTTTGCTCTTTTTGCCGTAATCGAGCAGCCCTAGCTGTAGCTGCATCTTAATGCAGTATATTTTAGGTTGATAATTCAATGAGTAATCATGCCTATGAATCACAATGTCAAGCAAAATATTTATCATTATAATTGTTTCCATAATGAAGCAGCCCTAGCCAATCAAGTAAGAGTGAAAACAATATCAATACACCAACATATTGCGATACTTTGTGTTGCAATACTGCATAGATTTTTTTAAATGCAATATGGTGATATTTTGTTATTCAATTGTTCACAGATATTGGAGACATTTGTTGGCTCATTTATTAATTTAACTCCATCTCTCTTTACATTTATTGCTGTTATTGTTTGTAACTGAGACAGATTATTTAGTTTATAATGTTAAGGACCATGTCATAAGATAATAAAATAAATCAAAAGAATATTTAGAGAAAACTAATTAAAATTACCAATATATTGTGATATATCATAGTATTTTGCATCATGACCAACTTATCACAGTATGTACCATATCACCAGATTATGGATATTGATACCAATGTATGAAAATAACTTAAAGTAGTGTTTTTAGACAACACATATTATATTGGCACTGTTGGCCAAAAATCTCCAATCTCCAAAATTGCCACTTTTCAGGGAATGCAAAAAATGCTCTCCAACTGAATGGATGAATACTGTGTTTTCCTGCTTACGATTATCATTTTGTACTTTTATTTATTAAAAAGTTTATAAATCTCACTTACCAACATGGAAAGTGACCAACAACACTGTTAAAACAATCAAGAAAATGGAGATAGGATGTTTGTGTCTGACCGTGACTATTAAATCTATCCATAACAGGAACAGTAAAATAAAGCTCCTTCTGTCCTTTAAAAAGCTACAACCAGTGACTTCACAGCCTGCTGACAGAATATTTTCCCTTTTTTTTACTTTGCAAAAACTCCACAAACTCAGTGCTAAGATATATGGCAATGACACTGGCAGCAAATATCAGCATAAGCCCATATCGGTGTTCGACCGCTCAGTCGTTGTAGACTGGAGCCTGGGAAGATGGATCTGCCTGATGTTAAATACTAAACCACGCGGATCCATCTGCACTGCAAGGCTAGAATAAATGCTGCATTATAAACAACAAACAATTTTAAACATTATCAAAAATAATCACGCCTACCAAAAATGACTAAAAAAACACTTTTCAAGTGAATTAAAGTGTTTCATTGTTTCTACCACTAATATAAGATGCTGCTCTCTGCTGCTCAGCACACAATGTAAAGTCAATGCGAACCCTATACACCACTATCATGCTTAAAATAACAAGCATTCCTGGTTTTTAAAAATCATAAACAGCAGAAAATACTCCTACACACTGTCAAAAACTTACAAAAACATTGATCACATTATTTCTACTTAGTTTTTCAAAATGTTCTACAATAACAAGCGCTTTATTATGAAAATAAAACATATTTTAAAGGTTGTTGGTGTAAAAACAAAAAAAAACTTTAATCATCTTCAGTCATATTTTTTTTTTTACCATAAAAGAGAAAAACAACTGGCTTTATCAGGTAAGAATTCAGTGTATTTCTTTTAAGTGTATAGTTCTGATCCTCTGTTTCAGTCTGTGTTTGATTTTTATATGTGTATGTGATGGCTGGTACATTACAGAAATGTTATGAATGTAAATAAAGGTCTTTCCCTGTAGCTCAAGCAGCTTAAATAAAAAAGAAAATACACATTAGAAGTATTAATCAGCTGAAGATTGAACCAAACAAGACTGACGTCTTAAATAGGGATGGGTATTGATAAGATTTTATTGATGCCAATGCTAGTCACGATTCTGCTTATTGATTCTTTAATAGTTCCCTTATCGATTCCTGTGGATTTTCTGTATTGGAGACAGTTGGTCAATACAATTTTCCAGTTGCAACAATGTCAAACACATGACAATCCTGATATTCAATGCTATGCTGCTCAGATAAATGCTCTGGTATATGAAAGTTTGCACTCAGTAATTTTTTTGTCGAAAATTTTGACCCCATTTTGACCACTTCTGTCCACTGTCTGCAATGATTTTTTACTCCTTTATCATTTCTGTTGAGACCAGTTTTTTTTTTATTTGCCAGGAATGCAGAAAAAATTGAAAGAAACTGATAAGGGAATTGATAAGCAAAAAGACCAATGATATCAATTTCTTGAGGGAGTTGTTATCAATTCTCAACTGGAACTAGTTTTTGATTCCCCCCAGTCTTAAACATCCAGAGCTCGTGAATTTGTTTCCGTCAATGATCACAAAGTGGAGACAAAGTCCTTCACATTGTTTAATTTGTATAAACATATCTGCAGCATTTCTGTGCATTGAGGTTGTCAACATTTTTCTGCACTCCTTAACATCACAATATGACAAAGTCTCCATTCATTTAATGACTATAGTATCAAAAAGAGCAGAAACTTTGTGATCTTCAGTCATATTTTTCACTAAAAGAAGAGAGAGCAATGTATAAATTGCACAAAAACATTGACAATTAGGGATGCACAACATCTGATTTGTGCTGATATCTGATATATTTATATTTCAGATAGAATAGAACAGAATAAATAAACCTTTATTCGTCCCACATGGTGAAATTTGCAGTGTTACAGCAGCAAAGCGGACAGCAATAATAAATAAAAAAAAATAGACTAAGTGTAAAAAAATATGTGCTTTATTATAAATATAAAGACTAGAATATAAAACAAAAAACTACATATCACTATACAGATGTCACTATAGCCAATACCTACCAGTATTTTTTTTGGGTCAAGAGCTCAGTGTTCCTACTTTACTGAAATTGCCATGCTCCTGTCACGTCTTTTTGTGTTGGAAACTGATGTAAAACAAGAAAAACAACATTTCAATCTCTAACAAATGACACTGTTGATTTTAAATGTCAACATTCAGTGTTAAATCTAATCATCATGGTACATTTACACGTTCTGCTGACATTACAGCTGATATATGGGATACATTAGGCCTAAACGTACGGCTGACACATCAGCTGAAAATCTCATATCTGCAGATACTGATAATTAGGGATGGCCCGATCAGCTTTTTTGGCCCCCAATACTGATCCGATTTTTAAATAATGATGATTTGCTGATCTGAGTCCCATTCCAATATTTACACTTCCCTAGATGATATACAGCTACACAGTTTCTTGTGCTTTTTTGGTTTGTAAACCACATTAACTAAACAAAGTCAAAACATTATTTAAAAGTTGCTAGTTGCTGGAGTTTCCATGCACTAAACCTTGTGCAGTAAGTGTCTGTTTGTCACCACTTCTGCCCCCTAAATGCCATGATCACATCGTAGACGTCTTTGTTGTCGTCTCTGCTGACTGCCTCTGTTGAGGGCACAACATCCTTGGTTTATAATGCATGCAGAACAAAGTGGAAGGAATTGACAAGGGAATCATTTAGCAAACAGACTAATGATTCCTTGAGGGAGTTGTAATTGATTCTCATCAAGGGGTGGGAATTGAAAATCAACTCCAGTTGAGAATCAATAACAAATAGGTAAAGGAATCGATATCAAAGTCTTTTTTCTTAACAATTCCCTTATCGGTTCCTTCCACAAAGCTCCTCCAAATCGAGGTTTTCATGCTCTCATCCAAGGCAGTTGGTCCAAAGGTCATCAAAGAAGTAATCATGGCAGACAGGAGACAGAATCAGCCAAAAATTTGACAAAATCTAGTGTGCGTCTAGTGTGATTTCAAGTAAGAGTGGAAACACTTGCTTCACGCTGAAACATTTCTCCTAGCAGAATAATATCAGGAGAGCCATGTCTTTGCCCACAGGAATTGACAAGGGCATCGGTTAAGAACTGGATCGATAAGCAGAATTGATAATTGCATTGGTATCAATAAAATCTCATCAATTCCCATCCCTATTCTTAACTGGAATTGATTTTCAATTCCCAAATACCTAATCATCATGAACAACACTGCCTTTACCATTTCTCATTGAAAATGTACCAATTTATCATGAAAATTAAATACATTGCCCACCCTTTAAACTTATAAGATGAAGTTGTGCTTTAATATTCACACAGGAGAGTTAATAATTATAAATATTTCTTTGCAGGAGAAGAAAGGGATTCTTAATGTTGTATTTCTCATATTTATCATGCATTTAGCATAACTCATCAGCTAACAAACGAGTGCAGTTTTGTAACAGCTGACCTTATTGTTCAGTCTCCTAACACACAGAGGTTTCATATTTGTCAAAGTAATAATGCATAAAAGGTAAAAATAAGGCTGCACTGGAACAACTGATGGTACCTTTGTTGTTGCTATGCAAAAAAAGGCTCATGTGCTACATTTCCTCTGCAATCATTTGAAGCTGTGACCTTGTCAAAAAGGGCCACCGTGTGTCTGATTCTCTCCTCTTTTCTCTGATAAAAGTCTGCGTCAAAAGAAGCATCTTCAGCGAGCACGACTGCTCATAGATTTTGCAAATTCAAGAAGCCCTTGAGTTGATTTTTGCTGCGTTTACCACACCGACGGAGAGCTGGGCTTTTACGTCAGAAGCTCTGATTTGAACCTGCTGGTTTTTAATGCTGTTTGAGTGAGCTCAGGCTTGGCCAGTCAGTGAAGTTACCATGGCATTCGTGAATTTTCTAGTCTATTTCACATGTATTGTTCCCAAAATGTGGTTAATTGCACACAATGAGGTTTTAAGGTTACAATTTTCCATTTAGTCTCTAACATCTGGACAGCATTCATTAACTCTGGGTTAAATTTAAAATGTTACAGTGAGTCATACAGTATGAACAAGCTCCCAGATCACAGTTGACAAAGTTAAGGAGTGAGAAATGTTAAGGTCACCTTAAGGTCAAGAGAAAAGGAGGGGAATTCATAGTTCAAACAAACTACATACTCAGAGATTTAATAAAAACACAAGTGTAATGTTGATTTAAATGGAACAAAAACATATTTTAGCCACAGATTTCTTGGTTTAGTTAATTTACTTTTAAATGCAGAGGCAGCAGTTTGATAATGAGGAAGAAAATAAACGAGCAGCTGCTTCTATTGTTTTAGTTATTTCTGTGTGAAAGAAGCCAAATATTTAAAATTACATTAAAATTCTGACAATATTTTCCTCTTAAATTACTTCAAGCAGTTTGGATGAGGGCTGTTGGTGGAATGTAAAAGCAACAGTGAGATGAAATGTGATTTAGTTTACTCTGCCTCACTGTGTCACATTTCTGGTGTGGTATGATCATTATTACCCACCATTATTAACTTCAGTCCAGCTCTTGTACAACTGTTTTATATGAGTGCCAATATTTTTAAAGATCCTGCACCAAACTTTTGGTTTGTGTTGATCTTAGCGCCCCCTTGAGGGAAAAAAGCAGTTAGGTTGGGTAATATGTCCTGAGAGGTGAAGGATCCCTTCTTCCCTTTTTAACACAGTCCCCTATGGCCTTCATCAAGGGTGCGCAAATGGCAGCCCAGGGGCCACATGTGGCCCCTTTACTCCATCAGTGTGGCTTGCTGGTCAAATCAAGGTATGAAAAAAATATATTCACTCAAAACTCTGACAAAATCTGCCAGAGAACACTTGCAGCTGGCAGCTGTATTTAAAAAAATGGAGCTGCAATTGTTTCTGTAAAAGGTTTGCTCTTCAAAGTGCCTTCATAAGATACAGCATACATAAATAACCATTAAAAAGTGCTATTGAAGTCCATGTTTAGCCCATCATATTAAGCATTACTACTTCCACTTTAGTCAAATATATAAATCTTGATATAAAAACCTTTAATGTGAGCCTCTTGTTCCTCTACTTAAATTGTAAATAGCCATAATTGTGAATAAGAGCAGCCTAAAATTGCCATGAGTTGGCCCTCTGGCAAAAAAGAACAAAACAAATGTGGCCCTCATGGTCACCAAAGTTGCCCCTCCCCTGCCTAAATTAAAGTACTTTGGTCAAAATACATAAATATCAATCACCTTGGACAGTTCTGACTGCATAAACCAGAACCAAACAGCCTTTCTCATAAGATTCAGTGTCTGAACAGATTTCATATTTTCAGACACAGGTGGACACAAACAAAGAACTGGGCTCATTTCACATACTGTGGGTTGATCCCAAATATATTTGCATAAGCACAAAAAAGATGAAATCTCAGTTTTTCTTACTCAAAATTGAATTCTCAGTCATTATTGTTTCATTTTACTAAAAATAAATAAATGAGAAATTAGGGATGCACAACATTATCTGTTTAATTTTGGTATCGGTAGATAATTGCTTCAAAAGCTTTATCTTGGCATCGGCAGATATGGACAGTTCTGCCTATATTTACTGCTGATATTTACCTATATTCATTATCATTAAGTTTGGAGTATTTCTCCCAAAAAAGCTGATTTGATATCAAATAAGTAAATTAGTGTTAGCAGCTCTCAAATTTGCAAATAAAGCATGATTTTACTGTTATGGTTAAAAATATACAGTTTATTTGGATATAACAAGGGTAATTCAAAATGACCTACTTCTAGTCACTTTTGTTTACTGGCCAAAATAAGATCTGAAAAACTGGCGTGTTGGATATCAGCAGAATCCATCATGGTGCATCCCTATGACAAACCAATCACTCAAAATAAGTTCTGCTTTTACTTTATTTATAAAACTTAACAAAAAGGCGTCTTTGAGATTAATTTGTTGTCTTACAGTCACATTGGATATTCTGTCCCACATCCAAATGTGTTTCACTCTCTAAGTTCAGCTTGTTTGTGTAGTTTGAGTATTCCATGTCATGCTTAGTAGCCCTTCTAAGTAACCTGTGTCCTAGTTTAGCTATTTTTGTCAATACATGTGTAAGTTGTGTTTTTTATTCAGCTTCTTTATACCCAACGGGAATTTTTGCCATTAAAAGAGTAAAGTGGATGTTTTTTTGGTGTGCAGTTAATCCCTTTATCTGAATGCTTTTAGTCTTTAAAATCCACTTCATAAAAACAGCCTTTGTGCTAAATATCCTGTAGTCTCGCAGCTCATGAAGAGTCGTCTGCATTAGTTTCAGTTTGTTTTACAACCAGATGAAAACTCCTCACTGGAGCTTCAAGCCTTAGAGCAGGAGGCTTTATTACCCTGAGCTTTGACTTCCAAAATCTAAATTTATATCTACAAGTTTGGATAGAAGTTTAGGCAGATTATGGAGAAAAGTTGGAAAAAATGGATGAACGTCAAACTTGACGTTTGACTTTCAAAGTTTAACTAGACAGTCCCTAAAAGAGCCATAGCTATGGTTCATACACACCGGATTTCAAAGACTGCTAGGATACATTCACTATCTTTAATTTATTTAACAAACCTTCTAGCTTTCATTTATGGGTAACCTTGATTTAAAGGCTCTCTCCCCCACATGGGCCAAGCCCGCTCTGATTGGCAGGACAGTCTGTAAAGCACTGCTTGGCACCATGTTTTCAACGGCTCTGCATTCTTTCTCTGGCTAATGCTTTGCCCTGTGTTTGCTACTCATGCAGAGGAGACGAGGAAAACACTAAAGGTTATAAAACTTGAAAAAGCACAACATGACCTGCTCAAAGTAATTTTTACCTTCCCTGTGGTCATCCGCTTGTCCTCTGCTCTGTCATCCTCTTAGATAAACTGTGGTGAGACCCCAAAAAACTGTTTTCCATCCTTTTAGTAAAATATTAACCCAGGGTTAGAGTCTGTGGCAGATTATAACACTATCCAGTCAGAAAAGTTGTGATGCATTCAGGTTCAGTAAAATGAGTATTTGATATCCATCCATGATCTACACCGCTTATCCCTTTTGGGGTCCCAGGGCCTGGAGCCTATCCCAGCTGACTGGGATACTTGAGCGAGAGCTGGGGTACACACTGAACTGGTGGCTAGTCAATCACAGGGCCACATAGAGAGACAGACAACCATTCACTCTCACATTCATACCTAACGGCAATTTGGAGTCACAAATCAGCATAATGAGTATGTTATTGGTCTTTGGGAGGAAGCCAGAGTGCCCAAAGAGAACCCACGCATACACGGGGAGAACATGCAATCTCTACTCAGAAAGACCCTGATGAACATGGATTTGAACCAGCAAATGCACTACCTGCTGCATCACGTAACTGCCCAGTATTTGAAATAGATAGATAGATAGATAGAAGAATTATTTACACATTTACAAAGTAATTGCATATTTGACTTTTGCACTTTGTTGGGAGAATTGCACAAGTAGATTTAACAATCTACTCGTGCCAGAGAGATTTGTGCAAAGTTTGGGGAAAACTCCTTCAAGCTTCTTGGAAATACAACCTTCAAACCATAGGGATGAAGATGGGGCACCATTATCCTGACCTCTGAATTCCTATCGAATGATGCAGGGACCAGATTTTTTTTTTTTTTTTTTGGGCCAACCAGGAAGTTAGCAATGTGCTGCTTCTCTGGACTAAAAGCCTACGGGATTTCACTGTGCTCTTTGATCATTACAGTTAAGAAGGTCAGTGGAGAACAAAAACTGATGAAACTTGCACATTTGGTTCATCATGATTAAATGAACAAACCTAACTTTCATTATTAGTTAGGCTTAAACATAATAGGCAAGAGTAAAAAGCTGTGATGGAACTACAACATGGTGGTTCGACTAAGAAGTAGCTATCACACTTCAAACTTATAACCTCTTATTTCTTGTAATTGACCTGATCAGGTTTGTGCCAATGAATGTGGCTGTCGTGTGTGAATTATTGTTTATTAAAGAACATTCAGATATTACTGTGGACAGGTCCTGGGCCATTTTTTAGTCATTGTTGGCAGTTTGTGAGTAACCATCCTTTTAAGAACATAGTAAAGCTTAATTTAACCATAGACCTAACTTCAGGCATTTATCAGATAAGATATTCTAAAATCACACAGACTTTAGGGCGTTGCAACTGTATGTGCTGAAATGCTAAGTCACTTCCCTGTTTTTGGACTCATTTCTGCACCACTACATCACTTATTCCTTGATTGAGAGTTATTAAAAGAGCAAAACTTGAAGGAAAACTTTCTGAAGATGACTGTGAGAATCGAAGACTTTGTCCTTTGACCAATGACCTCCAAAATCAAATCAGCTTCAACTTGAGTGACATTAAATGTTTATGCAAAGTTTGAAGAAAACTTGGCCACAGTGGGGATAAAATCTGTTTTTGTCTTAATTATGTGTGTCTATCTTTGGATTATCAGATCTTATGATCAGATACGACGGTGTCTGATTTCATTTTCCTCTAAAGGAAGAGCACTGATGATAGCTAAATAAAATGTGAAAGTCCTTACTAACAGTTAAAACAGCTCTGACACAGAGACGCCCTGATTTAAGGTGAGGAGTGGTTTTTAAGTCTGCTCTCTCTCTCACCTCTTTGATTCAACACTGTACTTGTCCTCTTACTGACACCTTCTTAATGGAAAATGAACGGCGAGCCACTATTCAAGTCCAAACATGATTTAGCCAAAATGCTAATGTGTGCAAAGCCTTTGATCACAGAGTTACCGATTTGTAAGCCCTCCATCGTCTTCTTCAAGCAGGACGGACCGTTACAGCCTCTAATTAAAACATCAGACAAGGAGGCTGCTTGAGCATTCGCACACATACGTATGAGAGCACAGAGATGGCAAAGGGAATTCAAGTCTGTATCCCAATACAAGCAATCATGAAGCAGCATTGTTCTCTTAATTTGACCAACAAACATTAAAATCAGAGCCAGACGTTGGTGGTTGATTTCACAATAATATAAGAAATAAAATTCTGCCATCAACAATGTCAACAATTGACACTGATTTGGTCATTTTTGACAAAAATGCATTTTTAATCACTTCTCTTTTTTGTGGTTTTGAGCAGAATAATTTGGGATTTGGGACTGTTAGTGGGAAAAAAAACCAACCATTTGAAGACATCATCAGGAGATTTTGGAAATCATGAGGGCCCTCATTTTAATTACAATTTTTTGTGGTTTTCACAGACCAAACAAATATTCAGCCATCTTAGAAGATAATGAGCAGATTATTATTATATCAAAACAAGAAAATAAGCTGCAGTATTTATTATATTTGGACATTCAGTATTTGTGCCAAATATCACTATTTAAGAAGCTCTACATGGAGTTAAAGATGTGAGGGAAATGGCACTGAAACAAAGACATTCTGTCGTGCAGATTAATGAAGGCCAACACCAAACATGATGGCCTGAAAGTTTTGCTTTCAATATTAAATGTACAGTAGGTAAAATAAGGCACACAAATGTATGTATATATTTTCTAATTTACTGATTCTATGTTATGTATATTTTGTGTGAAAAGCTTACACTTCCTAAAATATTCCCTTAATTTTTGAAAGACAGAAAAAAATCTTAATTTTAAAGATGAGCACTGTAAAGAATCTTACTGTAGTGTATTTTTGAGCCATTTTCGAGTATTTCTTTGAGTAGTTTTAACCTGTAAGTGGGTTAATAATGAGGCTTTTGGTGGCACCATGTGTCGGCCCCCGAATATCTCCTACCAATGACAAAGCTCACACGTTCCTTTATTGGCACTCATATTTACTGGTGCAATTGGCCTCGCGCAACCCCACTTAGAAAAAACCCAAACTAACCCTTCAATGTTCAGAAATGTAAACTGGACTTACTCTGAGAGGGCATATGCTGAATTAAGTAAGTAGTAGAGTGTGACGCAAACCGATGTCAACGCTGTCACGGATTTCTTTTGTTGTTGTTTTTGCATCATCGCTGGTTTAAACACAAACATGTTGCGTTTGTTTATGGTCGGCTAAAACCTATAGCATGCAGCCCCAAACTAATTGAAGTAGCATGACTGAGTGATTGGTGACACAGACAGCTTAGTAAGAGGCCCTCTTCAGCAATGCAGTGAATGTATTTTGTCCTCTGGAACTTCAACGACTGCAAATATCACACATTAACAAAGCTTGCTTGCTTAGCAGCGTGTTTTTTTCGGTCTGTGGTTTTATCAGAGGCCGTGTGCTAAGTGAGTCTTTGCATCTTGTCAAAATACAAATGCAGTTTTAGACCCTGTCACCATTAGAGCCGGGTACGATATGTATTCCGATACGTGTAAATTGTGAACACTGACTACGCTTTTAAAAGAATTCCTGACAAGTTATGTTTTGCATAACAAGAAGAAAAACAACAAGGATGAGTTATAAATGATCCAACAACTTAAGAAACTTAAACTCAGGTCCTCAAAGATGGTAGACCTAAGTTTAAATTTGGAACATGTGCTTCATCATGTAGTTTGGCTTCTACTTTGAACTGTGTCATTGTTAACATTACCCAAAGTGTATTGACAACAACTGTCAAAACATTGAGGCCGCATTGATTCTGTAGAATCCGTATCGATACACGAGAAGTGTGTGATGATATTTTGCGGTATCGATATTTTGAGCACAGGCCTAGTCAACATGGAGACAAAATGAAAACTACTGAAAATGCTGAAGTACATAATTATGCCAGGCCTCTATTTGGCACTGAAACGCTACCATAGACACACCAAAACCAGAGAGGAAGACATGGAGCATGTGCATAAAACATGTGTGAAGAGAAGAAGACTATCAAACTGCAGGACATTGTTGACCGAGAGTCCAGCCAGTCAAACTATGATGGATGCATTTCAGGCGCAGTATTCAAGGCACCTAATACAACATTGATGGCATAATAGCATGTGCAGCTTAAGGGGGAGTTGAGGCTATGAGATAACTGTTTCTGAAAAGATGAATTAATTGTAAACACAAGGGCGGCGTTTTCAGATTATTCAAGATGGGACCTGTGTGTTTTCAGGCCCGAAATGCCCATACAATAAAAACTTTTGCTGACACTCCTAAACTCGTCTCCATGTGGATGGCCCAAAGTCTACATATCAACAACTTTATCAGCTGCTTAATTTTGTGCTTCAATGTATGAATATTTTTATTTCGGTTAGATAAATGTAAGAAAAAATAAAAGAATACAATAATTTGACACAAATTTATCAATAACCGAAAAAGGTATAGGCTGAAGCTTGTGGATTATTTTTGCCTCTCCTGTACAATCCAAGATAAATTTGACATATAAGGAAAAAGACATATAGTATAAGACATTCTTCTATATCATAATACTGTACGATCGTTATACCTTATAAGCATTAATTAACTTCTGCTTTAAGGTTTTTCTGAACTTTAAGTTAGTTTTGAATTATTTTAAGTCATCATTGAGCTCATTCCAAAATTTTATCACCAAAACAGAAACACATCTGTATTTAATATTTATTCTAACTTTTCTTGTTTCAAACAACACACCTCTTAAATTATATTTTCCTTCTCTTAGTTTAAAAAATGTTGAGTACAAGCAGGAAGAGTATTATTTACTGCATAAAAAATTATCTCCAGTGTTTTTAAATAAACAATATCTTTAAATTTTAACATAGAAGATCCAATGAAAAACTGATCAGTGGGTTCCAGATATCTAACTTTATTGATTTTTCTGATTGCTCTTTTCTGTAGTTTGATTAAATCCAATGATCACATGTTTAGATCAGACATTATTTAGTAAAATGGACTGAGGCTGTTACACACAGCTGAAAACAGTCCAATGTGTAAATTTAAGCATGTAAAACTCAATTTATTACTGACATGTGACTTCCTATAAGTTCATTACAATTAAAGTCATGCATATTATGACAACTGAATGCAATTATTTTAAACAGCTAAACCAAAACTTGCATGACAAACTGTAGAGTGAGACAAATACACATTTAGATACAGCTACAACACTAAGAAATGAACACAAAGAGACTTACAAAAGGATCTGTCTAGGATTTAAAGGCATGAAGTGTTTATCAATAAATTTACTTGTCTAAAGGCGAAAAGGTGCAAATAAATGAAAGACCCTTTTTGATTTAGTAAGACCGTGACATGATACTGTTTCAGCAACATGCAAACAAAAGAAGAAACTGATTTGGTCGAGTAGGATGGCAAATGTTTGATGCAAATAGTAAGGAGGAAGATTAAAGCAAACATAATGGAGTAATAAATCTCCTCCTTTTACTTAATGTTGAAGAATTACTTTGTAGTTTCTGCTCTCTCAGACCCAGCCCTTTATTTTTAAAGACAGTGCTGTGGTGTCCATAGACGATTAGTGCTGCCGTCAGAACGCTGCTCTGAACGCCTGCAGAACAAACCCGTGATTGTAATGATTGATGACGAATGTTCCACCTAGAAAGTGCTTGTGTTTAGGTTAAATCACATTTTCCACGGTGTTTATCTCAGACAATGGGTGGAGAAATCATTATGTGGGCAGAGACAAAAAGGATGGGGACAAGTCTCTTTAAAGCAGTTTTCACAGGGAGAAGGGTGTGGTTTAACAGATTCTTCAGTTATATGGATTTTTGAGAGAAATGTTCATGTTGGAGAAACTAACTGGATGGTTGGATTTTTACATTTGGTGCCTCAAATCTTCCATTGTATGTTTCAGAGTAGGGCTGAGCACTATGGGTCAAAAACTATATGATTTTTATTGATTTTTTTAATTGATTTTGCTGTCATGCAGCCTTTATGGCCACACAATGTATGTCTTCATATTTTTTCTGTAAGAAACTACAAACGGTTGTTCCTGGAAGGCTTCCTGGTTGGATTTTTCCACAAAATTCAATTTACGATTTTAATCAGTATTTTCCCTCTCAAAAAAAATAACAAAAATTACATGAATCAAGTTTTTCCTTTATGTTATCAAAATATGATCCAAACTAAACAGACTTTCCTTCTTATAGTTAAACTTAGGCAGGCTTGTCTACATGAACACTGAAGGCTGAGCTATTTTCACAGTATATTAACACGTTGTACGTTGAGAAAAGAAGTCCTGATTTTTCATTTTTAAATCTTCTGCAGAAAATAATTCAAAATCATCAATTCAATCTATATATCGTCCAGCCCTATAAGATGATAAGAATTAATCGCAGTCGTCATCCATATGATATCATTTGGTTAATTCTCCATGTTACATCTTTGTGTTGCAGTCATGTTTTGTTACCCCATCTGCAGCAAGAAAGTTGCTGGTTCGATTCCTGTGTCGGACAGGGCCTTTCTGTGTTGAGTTAGCATGTTCTCCCTGTGCATACTTGAGTTCTCTCCAAGCACTCTGAACAGCCCATGCAACCCCAAAAGGGATAAGCAGCATAGATAATGGATGGAGAAAAGAAATTTCCTGCCAATATTTACAACCAATATATCAGCCATTTATATCCATGGTATTTAGTAGGGATGCACGATATTGGATTTTTGTCAATATCTGATTTACTGATATTTTTGTCAAGAGCACAAAGCCCCCACTCAACAAAATTAGACTTTTTCCTTTCATGATGGCAGTTTATGTTAAAACCAGATGTAAAGCAAGAAAAACGGAATTTTAACATTCAAGATAAGGTGAAGAATCACGGTACATTTATCCATTCTGACAATATTTCAGCCAATATTAGGGATATAAAACTGGCATAACTTTTCATATCTGTAGATACCAATATTTAATTTTTCAAGATTTGATCTGCAGATACTGATATTATACTAATAACATCACACAACCCTACTCAGACTACCTGAAAGATCAGCAGAATGTTTGAATGTACCAGAATGCTTCGCCTTAGTATCACTGATTGCCTACACTAAAATATCAAAAGTGTCATTTTTAGAGAATTAAATGTTGTTTTTCTTGTTTCACATCTGTTTATAACACACAAAAAATGTTATAGTGCAGGTCAATTTTAGCTCAGTGAAGAACCCATATTTTTAATCAGAATATATCTGTATCTGTGTCTGCAATAATTAGTCTAGAAATGCAGGCATAAGAGATACGGACAAAAGTCAGATGTTGTTCATCTTTAATTATAATGCATTTATGTAGGTTCAGTAAAATTATTAATTAACAAAGGTCAGAACATGATGTGTTTAGATTTAACTTTTGTATCATAAACTGCATGGAGGATATGACATGAAAGGTTTTTCACTTAAAAGTAGAAGAAATTGTTTTTTAAGTAAAGTAATAATAATAGCTTTTGCTCCTAAATATCGCTTTTGTTTCTGTAAAATCTGACGAAACGCTTTAGAAAGGAACAGTATTCAAAAAGCACTCCGATGGCCAAAGCTGTCAGAGCAGAGCCGAACCAAAAACTGAAGTACAAACTGAACTGTGGGCTGTGTATTTTCACATCACTATAATCTACACAGTTACACCCTGTGTCTCTTTGGAAATATACCTGAAACTCTTGAGGGGTGTATTTGGTGGAGTGGTAAGCAACCAGGCACATCCCATATATATGCTTCTGCCGGCGTGGGTTCGATTCTAGCCTGTGGCCAGTTTACGGTGTTTCCCCCTACTTTCTCTCCTCCTTTCACAAGCGTATCCGCTGTCTCTCTCTCCTGTCAATAAAGGCACAAAAATACCCAAAAAATAATCTTAAAAAACAAACAAAAACTTGAAATATTCCCCAGCCCTCCAGCGCAGCCTGTGGGTGCGATAATGGCTGCACCAAAGACGGCGATAAGTTTAGCAAATGTTTGTGTTTAATATAGAACCCTCAGTGAGCGCTCAGCAGTGCAGGTGCTGGATGAATACTGCATGAATCCATCTGAAAAGGTAACAGAGACATCTGTAAAACTCCGACATCAGTCAGTGTGTTGAAAAGACATTTGGCTGCATGCAGAAAAGCTCGGCTCACATGTTTCCTCTTCCCTCCCTGTCCTCCCTCAGTGATGGCCTCTGCCGAGCAACTGTGCTCCAGCTTCCACCAGCAGCACTGCGCATAAGGCAACACACCCACCTTTGCCCTCCTGCCCAGAAGTGAGAGAGACACCGCCATGTACAGTGTGGAGGACCTGCTCATTTCGCATGGATATAAACTGCCTAAGAGCGAGCCTCCGTCTGCCACGCCTTATGACAAGCGCCCTGCTGACTGCCAGCGTGAACTTGTGGACAACAGGGCTGGCCGGGGGACGCTGAACGGGTATGAGGCGGAACGGGGGGCATCTATCACGGGGATCTACGGCAGCAGGCAGGCGCTGGTGAAGGGTTACCCTGCAACTGACAACGAGAGCGGGGAGAGGATCCAGAGGAGAAAAGAGCTCGGCATCGGTATCCTAGGTGACGCTCAGCCCTTGGGTGATTCTCTTGCCACAGATAGTGGGTGAGTGATTTTTCCCTCTCTTTTGTGATCCCCCACACCCTTTACCTTCCCTCCTTTCCCTCTCCCTCCCTTCTCACTGGGGCCCTTCAGTATTGCATGCAAAACTGAGTCTGCACTGCGCAGGGTTTTTTTTTTCCCTCCTTCCAGAGCTGCAGAACACTGAGCTGCAGCAGCACCACTGACATATCTTGTGCTGGGTTATGAGGAGATATGAAAGGTGCCTTTGCAATCTTATGAGCTGTTTACATCCCTGCGCAGAGGGGCGGCTTTAGTCCCTGTGGATCCCACCCGTGCGCTGGTTTCATCTCCACAGCCTCCACCAGGCAGGCAGATGTAAACAGCCGCACTAGACAGTGAGCAAACTGAGGACTGAACATGCCTCAAGACAGGCGCGTAATCACTCCACTGTAAACACTGGCACACTGAATCACGCCCAGCACGTGCTCTGTGATGTAAGCATGTTGCTGGGCAAGTGTGCACCGCGCGGCTCCCCTCAGCTATACAGTAGCATATGCTGCTGAGGATGATCCATTGACTTTGCTGCTGAAATGAATGAGTACAGTGACTAACGCAGTGATTCAGTGCAGTGCAGACATGATGAGAGGCTCTTCGAAGGAGGATGTGTAATTCATTCTTCTCATAAATCCTATTTTAATACTCATTAAGCAGCATGTTAGGAAAAACAAACAGTGAATTCCTCTGTTAATTTTAGAACATTTTGTCTTTACATAGATTATGTTACTATGCTCTAGGGTTGTGCGAAACCAGGATAATATAATCATATCAGTGTAGTGAACTGTGAATTAAAGTAACATTAAATATTTTCTCTGACTTTATATTGTCATTGGAGAGTGCAGTGGCGGAAAAATTGACTTGAAAACAAAAACAAAATCGATGAATAAAACACATCTGATACAAAAAGCCAAAATATTCTCTGTCTCTCTGCGAAACATTACTATCAAACTTTTGTAATTCTTATTAAACTGACTGTTAAACTGTTCTAATCCAATATTTTGGGTCTTAATTAGTTTACTTTTGTGTAAAGATCGTGTAATTCTCACGCCACTCACATGTAAACACAGGGCGCTGCCATCTTGTGAGCAAGGGGACCAAAATAGCTGCGCTGTGATTGGTCGAAGACATCGGCATGTTGATAGCTGTTCTCTGATTGGCCGGTACACTACGACTGAGCATGCTCAGGCAGAAATCGAGTAAGTGTGCATGCGTGAAGCAAAAGGTGTTTCTGCATCTGGTTTTTCCTGGAAAAAAGCATGAAAAAATGGCATGCGTGTTATAAATGAGGGTGTATTATATATGAGAAATTACGGTATTAACATACAAGGTGGATGTTGCTTTGCATGCATACATATCTGTGAACTGGCTCATTATTACTAATAGTATAATACATATTTTTTCTTCTTTCTCCTCCCCTTTGTATAATTGTTTATTTATTATTTCCTATTGAACTTGTTTATTTCAGGTTTCCTTTTCTCTCACTCTGCTTTCACATCAGTGAATCAGGTCTAGCCTGTGAATCAGATTTTTAATTCAGCCATCTTCCCCAATGACAGACTCACACCCTCAATGTGCATGTGCGTGTTCTTATTTAATGCTGTTTTCAAAACACTTTTGAGCACTTATATTTGATAAATGCTTCATGGATAAAGTTCTTATTATGAGTGGTCATATTATACTTCCAGGCCAAACAAAAGTCGCCACAAAAAAAAGGTCACACACTCTAATATTTTGTTGGACCGCCTTTAGCTTTGATTACATCACGCATTCGCTGTGGCATTGTTTCGATAAGCTTCTGCAATGTCACATGATTTATTTCCGTCCAGTGTTGCATTAATTTTTCCCCAAGATCTTGTATTGATGATGGGAGAGTCTGACCACTGCGCAAAGCCTTCTCCAGCACATCCCAAAGACTCTCAATGGGGTTAAGGTCTGGACTCTGTGGTGGCCAATCCATGAGTGAAAAGGATGTCTCATGCTCCCTGAACCACTCTTTCATAATTTGAGCCCCATGAATCCTGGCATTGTCATCTTGGAATATGCCTGTGCCATTAGGGAAGAAAAAATCCATTGATGGAATAACCTGGTCATTCAGTATAATCATTTTTTGGGCCATAATGGTGCTGAACCTGGACCTGACCAACTGCAGCAGCCCCAGATCATAGCACTGCCCCCACAGGCTTGGACAGTAGGCACTAGGCATGATGGGTGCATCACTTCACCTGCCTCTCTTCTTACCCTGATGCTCCCATCACTCTGGAACAGGGTAAATCTGGACTCATTAGACCACATGACCTTCTTCCAGTCCTCCAGAGTCCACCTTTATGATCCCTAGCAAAGTGAAGATTTTTTTTTCTGGTTAGCCTTATTGATTAGTGGTTTTCTTAAGGCTACATGGCTGTTCAGTCCCAATCCCTCGAGTTCCCTTCACATTGTGCGTGTGGAAATGCTCTACCCCTGAGTTCTACTGTTGTTTTTCTTCTAATTGATTTGGCCAAACGTTTAAGTGATCGACGATCATGATCATTCAGGATTTATTTCTGACCACATTTCTTCCTCGAAGACGATGGTTCTCCACTATCATTCCAGTTTTTAATAATGCGTTGGACAGTTCTCAACACAATTTTAGTAGTTTCTGCAATCTCCTTAGATGTTTTCTCTGCTTGATGCATGTCAATGATTTGACCCTTCTTAAACAGACTAACATCTTTTCCATGACCACAGGATGTGTCTTTCGACATGGCTGTTTAAGAAATGAGAAGCTACTCATTGCATCATCATCTGGGGTTAAATAACTTGTTGCCAGCTGAAAGATAATCGCCCATGCAGTAATTTTCCAATTGGAGGCTCGTACCTATTTGCTTAGTTAAATCCAGGTGGTGACTTTTTTTTTGGCCAGACAGTAAACATTGATAGATACTTGATACCACTGGAACAAAAGAGAACTCACAAACTACCTTCTTGGCTTATTTTTGGTAACAAACTTACAAATTTAATGTCTACACACTGTCCAAATTGAGAATAATTAAGTTTTTGCACTTTTTGATATCACCACTGATTTAAGTAATAGAGGTTTTATCATTTTAACACAAAATATATTTAGACAAAGATCCATTTTGACAACATCATTGTCGAGAAATGTTGTACAATTTACACTGTTTGCAGTTTCATTTAATTGAAGATAATTTCCCAATATTGGGTGTCTAGAGTTTACATTATTGTAGCCGTGGTGTCAAAGTTTTAACAATAAACTTAGATTAGTCTACAACTTGTAAATTCTTTTCAGGAAAAAATTGGAAAGTACATTGTTTATTGGCACTAAGTGAAAAAAAAAAAATCAAGGCACTGTTTGGGTCCAATTTCCTAACCCTTTAATAAAGCTTTTAATAACATCTAACAGCAAAACATATATTAAGGATACATTATAAACATAATTAACTTAAAGTTCTGACTTATTTTTAAAACAATCTGGTGGATTGCACATGAACAGAGATCTCAAGCAAACTCTCTTGTCTGACATTATAACAGACTTATCATCAGAAAAGCTAACATTTCACTTGATTGAAGAAACTACATGATTATATTTTATGATCCATGGATACAGATTCCTTGTTTTCTCTCTTTGCATTCAACCATGCAACATAAAAACATCCACCCCTGCTCCAGAAAAACAGAAAATCTAAATGACAGTATCATTTAAACAGGATCCGTACCAAACACAAAAACCTGAAAACCTTAAATATTGCAATCTGCCTGGATTAAGCATGTTATGTCTATGTTAATTATTTGGCACAACAACATGTATTTTAGTCCTAAACAGCACATAAGCAGTAAATATGGAACCATAACTAAAAACATCTCCAGGCAGTGCTGTTTTATCACCCCACAGCCGAACCACTGCTCCGAACGTGCCAACAAAAACTCGTCCTACACTTGCCAGTTTATGTTAAATGCGTCAAGCATTTTAAAATACATCTATGTTTGTGATGTTATGTTTTCTCCCTAGCAACAGTCAGATGCCCTGCTTCTTCTGATTCCCCTCTGAAATATGTTATTCCACTAATACTTGACCAGGTTAGTTTTAATGCTTAATATTTATTGAGAGATTAGAAGGTATTCTTATTTAGGTCACAGATTAATCTTGTGAATCCAGTTCTGTTGATCATTTACATAAAGACTGAGGGCTGGGCAACGCTGCCTAAAAATGACATCTTGATCACTTCAGCATTATTCTTATTTCGCGTGCAGAAATACAAAAAAAAACAGGACTTCTTCTTGAAAGTTTTATAGTTCGGCAAAGTATTAATGTGCTGGATGGTAGAGTGATGGGTAAAGAAGGTGGGCTTTGGTAGTGTCTGTGGTGTTAGTTTTTATCTTAAAAGCTGAGGTTGAACTTGAGGTGCAGTGATCTCAACTTGTTCCCTCAAAAATCCAACCAGGTCATCCATGAATCATACAGCCCTATAAAATCTGCGATCACGGAATCGCAGACAGAATCACAGAATTGGACATCAAAAGCTAAATTCAATATAGACGCGGAATATCACGGAAATGGCTGACATTTTATATAAAAGGTTTTTTTTGGAATAAAAAGGAATGTATCTCTTGAGAATATGCTAACTTAGACTGGGGACAATGCACGCTTCGCTCACACACTTCTACAGGGCAGAGCAGTTTTCAAATGATTATAATGTGTCAGGCGATGTCGACTGGACCCGTAAAGAAATGTGTGAGGATTGCCTGACGAGTGAGTGATTATATTTCAGTATTTTACACTGTAATTTGCGCAAAAAACTAAAAACTGAATTCTCAAAAAATTAAAATCGAAAAAACAGAATATGGAAAAAACTAAAACAGAATTTGGGAAAAAATACAGACTTTATAGTGCTCTACATTTATATATCATCTCCAGTTTTTTCGATTATATCGGTGAAATCATTTTTTTCAAGAAATGAAACGAAGGGCCCCCACATATTACTAGAGGTTGCTTTTTAGCCGCACTTTTACTGTCCAGCTGTAGAAATGGACATGAGGAGCTTTATATTGATGAGGGGTGGTCTCAGAGGCTGATAAATACACAGCTGCTTCAGCGTTGAAAGTGAAAGTAAATCATTTCACTCACTGAAATAGATGAATACTTTGCTCTCTGCCATGTTAAACAGATAAGCAAGGGGATATATGCTCCTGCTGGCTCGGGTTTGAATCCAGCCTGACGTCCATTTCCAGAATGTCCTCCCCTACTCCTTCTCACCCCATATCAGCAGCCTATCCACTGTCTCTCTCCGATCAATGACGGCATAAAATCCCCTCCAAAAATACATACTACCAAACAGATAACAAGCTCTGCTGAGTAAGAAAAGTTAGAGAAAACAAAAAAACATCTCCTGCACCTGATCAAAATCCCTGTGTTCAGCTTTATGTATGACCTTCAGATTACCCTTGAGTGTGACATTTGTGCCGAGTTTAACGATCATCCTTCAAAGAGTTCTTGATATCACATTCACAAGCAACAGATGAACATGCGGCCCAATGACCTTGCTATATATCTTTGGACATCTATTGTAATTTATTCCTGAATCATGTGCACTATTTTCAGAAAATCTTCAAAGCAGTCCTGAGATATCATGTTAGCAAGCAACGGATGATCACACTGCTCCATGACCTTGACCTGTGACCTCTAAAAAGTAATCACTACAGCCTTGAGTCAGAGAAGAGAAAAATGATGATGAAAAGAGAAAAGGCATTTTTCAGTGACCATATTTACAAGCAAGAGATTAATAACTCGTGCAAAAAAAGCACGAACATGACCTTGCCCTCTGATCTCCAAAATCTAATTAATTTAAACTAATTTAAAGAAAATCTTTTAAAGCTTATCTTGTTCACAAAAGTTAAACAGGCCAACAGGTGGGCAGGCAGGGAGGATGGATAATCTGCCCCTTTTTTTAAACAGCCCACTGGACAGCGTTGTGTTCATAAAAACTGCATATGTGCTGATGGTTTGTGGAAAAAAAATGAAATAAAAAGCTCATCAGTTAAATGTGGTCTACCTTTCTTTGATCTTACTGCTTGCAAGCTTTTTTACGGAGCTGTTGGCCAGAAACCTTGTTTGAAAATTAAATTAAACTATATAAACAAAATGGTCTTAACCAATGTCTTGTTTGAATAATTTCTCAATAAATCTTGAATAAATATTTGCTTGGCCCTGATATAAAAACAGGTACTAAGACCCTCTTGTCAGATCAGACAACAGGACGATCTCTGGGAGCCAGAGTCTGGCTGTCCTGATGGCCAGCTTCTTAGATAAGGTCAGCACAATTTAATATGCAGATCATATTGCAGTAGCATCACAATTTCATGGTTTCTTCAGAGACTTTGGAGCCGCTGACTTCAGCATTTCTGCCTCCTATGTGCTGGCTCCCTTTGATTAAGTTCCATCAGAAAGTATGTACAGCAAAAGACAAACCAAGAGTCTCAAACATGGCTCTTTCAGAGTTTGGCAGCTGTAATGTATGCAATAAAAATCAATGTTTCCATTTAACTTTTTATTGGAGTTTTCACATAGTTTTTTGTATTCAAACTTTAATCTGTTGAAACTAACAAACTGTCTTCAACCATCATACTATCTCTAGAAAATATTTTGTGGCGAAACCTAATGTCTACGAGAGGGAGAGAAACATATCAAGTATTAACTAACACATATGCATTTAAGTTAGGTTTCTGTACTGGCAGGTGAACAAATTTCTGAAATTTATTGACAGTTTTAAAGCCTTTTATATATCTGCCTTAAGTTTGTGGATTTTGTGAACCTGCTGTAGAATAAGAAGAATTCAATTTGATTATTAAGTATAGCTCTAAAAAGTGAGGCCTTGTTTTCAGCTTTTGCACCACTGTGTGTAAGCGTTGAAATTTTCTCTACTGTTATTGTAAAAATACATTAAACATACAATAAACTGTGTGTGTAATGCAATACACTTTTACTCCTAGTTATTTCCATGTATCTGTGTACTCCAAAATAAGCTTGGAGTAACTGAAAAATTCCAACATCATGCATTCCTATTAAGTTTCAATAAACAGATGAGATGATTATGAACTTTGAAAGCCACAATTACAGTCAAAAGTAAACTTGGCTTCATGTAATCACCATTATTTTGCATTATTGTAGTCTGAATTGACTGCTTAATAACCTATATTTTTCAATTCCAATCTCTGCCTTGTCTGGTAAATCAGTGTTAAGATACAAACCCCAATTCCATTAAAATTGGGACGTTCTATAAAATGTAAATAAAAGAAAAAAAATCGTTTTCTACCAACATTTAATGTATAGTTTTGGGGGTTTTTTTGCAAATATTCACTCATTTAAATTTAATGCTTGCAACACAAAGCTGGAACTTTGGCAACAAAATACTAAGAAATGTTTTCGAGGACTGCTCGAAAATCACCTGTTTGGGACATCCCACAGGTGAACAGGTTAATTGGAAACAGGTGAGTGTCATCATTGGGTGTAAATTTTGTTTTGTAGGCTGCTCGGGATCGTTGGTGTGGACAGCTTACTGCTGTGGACCTATGGCTTCATCAGTAATAATTGCAAATATGTCTATCTGTCATTATTACAGTTCCTAATATTAACTTCAGAATGATTGATCAATTAAAATTCACAGCAGTTCCTGCAAATATCACATATATATTACTGTAACCATGACTATCAACATCAGTCCTCTCCACTTCATATTCAGTATAGCTGTTAATGTTTATATTAGAATATATATTATATTACAACATATTGATTATAACACCATAATAACTATCTTTACAACCACATAGACAAGAGGACTCGCTTAAAAACCAGATGCTTCATCTCAAGGGACCAACCTTTGCTACTTGTATATTCAACGTAGAAATATGATGAGGGCAGATTTATAGTCTGGGTATCCATAGCTTATCTCTTTCATGAATTTAATTTTAGTCCCTTTATACAAAAATATTTAACATAAAAATAAATTAAGTAATTAATTAAATAAAACAAAAACAGAAACAGAGGTAAGATGAAAAATAAAAAGAAAGAGTATGGCATTAAATTACTGTTTTGTAAATAATCCTGAGATAACATTTGTTATGATTTGGCATGTCAAAATAAAGATTGATTGACTCATTGATTTTAGTTAAGTGGAGACTTTGTGTTCTTGAATAAAATATATCTGTACCAGTATCAGTGATAATTAGTTCCAATATCAGATATCAGCAAAAATCTGATATTGTTAATCCCCAGTTTAAATCATAAATAGTTTAAAAGTCTTATTGAACATTTCCTGTTTTAAGCAATTACAAAAGTTTGAAGCCAAAGTTGCCCATCCCTATAATATATTAATAACTTGAAAAACATGGTTTTGAGGAGTGTAGAAAATTGTGGCGACCTTAATTTTCAATATTTGGGCCTTTTAGACATTGTGGAGAAATTTGTCTGTGCAGTGGTATTACACAGGTGACAGTTTATTTTGCTCGAATTACATCAAAGTTTAAAATTCTGATATTATGAGAACAATTTGGTACACCTTAACAAAATATAGAGATGTATATTTTGTGCATCCCCATTCAGTTAAAAAACTGAGCTATTATTTTTGGTCCATACTGTCCAACCCTAGACTGTGAGTCATTCATGGTGTTGCTTTGCTGCACCCTGAGAAATCACAACAGCTCAACTGTCGACCTGGTTTCAAAGACAATCTATCTCTCCTTTGAATAATACTCCAAATGCCCTTTTAACGCTGACCTTGTCCTTCTTTGCAGGTTCTACGATGTTCCCAGTTTGACTTATTCTGATCCACTGAGCTATGACGAGAGGGATGTGTCATACTGGCGGAGGCGAGGCCAGGACTTCAGTATCCTCCTGGACTACGCTGACGGCAGGGAGCTGAGGGCCTCTGCTGGTGCATGGAGACCACAGGCCCTGATCTCAGCAGAGGAACACAGAGCTGAGAGGCAAGCACAGCAGCTATGGGAGGAAATTTCCTGGCTCAGGGACTTGGACGCAGCCCCCGGTCAGCTGAGGGTGACTGGGGAGAGGAAGTGCCAGAGCCTTGGTACGGAGGAATGGAGGCCTGCTGTGGGACTAGGAAGGCAGCTGTCTGATGGGGACGGGGAGAGGTGGGCTCAGGACCAGTACCGACTGAGGACACCAGAGGGTTTTTTTCACCCAAGAACTAAAGCAAAGTCACAGTCTCTCCCCAGAGTTTTGTCCCCTGAGGGTACGAGCTGCAGAGATCTCATTCCATCCAGGCCTAGCCTTCCTGATAGACAGCAGAGATTTAACAGCACTGTCTTCTCTGGGCCCTATAGTAGGTATGTCTATGGTGGGGCAAGGGACAGGTGGGTGAGGAATTCTGGGCCAAGCAGCCATGTTGCACTTTTACCAAAGCCCAGGTTCAGCAGGCCTTTAAAGCCGCCATCATATGAGATTCACCAGCAGACTAGGGGTAGCGCAGAAATGCTTGCTATAGACCAGGGTGCCAAACAGAAGGACAGGTCTTTCTATTTCCCAAGGGCAGGGGAGCTGAGACATGACTATTACGCACAACACTCTGCCATCACTGGAATGGAGCCCCCTGGATACATCCCACCTCCGTCTTATAGAAGAGCTCCACCCCCGAGATCAGTGTCATTTAATCGCAATGAAGTGGCGAGCCTAAGATGGAGGGCGGAGGCTTTGCAAATGCCCATGTCAGACCCTGGAAGGTGGTTATCCAGTAGGTCAACTTCGTGGCTGGAACACTACGGGGAACGTGTCGCATCCTATCGAAAACAGACGCACTCGGTACACGAAGAACAACCTAGTCATTCGCGTCAGTTAATGTCCGTTCAACCTGTTGAAGAACCAAGAGTGAAGCAAATCTCAGGAGGGCCTAGCGGAACTTCTCTTACTGACTTCGACAAGATACGCAACATCAACAAAGAGGTCGGCAAAGAGGTCAAAGAAGTCAAAGAGATCCCACCCGCTAAGAATTTAGGACAATCTCCAAATGATAGTGCCTTTCCTACCCAGCAGGGGTCAGCTCCCAACACTGAGAATCGCAAAACAGCTCTCAATGACAATGACAACACTAATCGATGGTGCAGCAGGGGAATAAACAAAAAGAGTGACAGTGTAGCTCCTGAGCAGAGCAGAAGCCAGTTTTTTCCTTCATCAATCTTGGGTAAACCACCACCTCCCCCATGCAAGCCGGCCGACCAGGTCGTCTCTGAAACTGTGACAGAAGTAAAAAAGGTGGAGCAACCTGAACCGCCGGAGAAGGACAAAACCAAGAACCTGAAAAAAAGACTGAGTGAGACCATTTTTTGTTTGGTGTCTGTTCCTGTCACTCCGCAGCTTACAATTCGTGATCAGAATAACAACAATGAGAAGTCCCCTGACCCAGCGGACAGTCCAAGTGATAACAAAACGGGCCATTTAACAAACCAAAGTCTCCAAAGCACATCTTCAGCTGAGGCTGAGCTGCAAGCACTAACTGGTAGCATAGCGAGCAGCAAAACGAGCAGTAGAGCAAGCAGTAAATTGTTTAAAAAAGTCCCTTGTAGACCCCCTAAGATAAATCATTACAAGGAGATGAAGCTGTCGGGAACCTGGCCTGCAAACCAGTATCGAGACCAGGAAACACAAACTAGCCCAGAGGCCCGAAAGGCTGGCCCTGAAAACAAGGAAGCACAACAAGAACCTGTCCCTCCTGGCACTGAAGCTCCTGCTGATAGCAGTGGTGTAGTGGGCACTGCCTTCAGTTTCCCCATAAAGGGAGTGAAGAGCCTGAAACTCTCAAGTAACAGCGCCTTCTCCCTGACAGCCACCTTCTCCAACCAGCTCAACAAGAGCACAGCTCAGCAGCCAGCAGTCCCACCCTCAGGAAATTCGGAGGAGACCAAACCAGCAGCAAACAGTGGGCAGGAGGCATTCGAACAGTTCTTGCTGAAACCAGCCAGCCAACGGCCATGGGATGCTGTCAAAGAGCTGGAGACCATCAAAAAAGAAGTCCAGGAGCAGCAGCAGCAGCAGCAGAGCAGCAAACAGCCCAGCGTTGATAAGTGCATAGAGGACCTAAATGAGGCCTACAAAGACATCTTGGAGCTAGGCACTGCCAGCAATAAAGTCCCAAATGGTTCTGTTCAAATCCCTGAGCGCATCAAAATCCGCCTGACTTCAGAACCTCTGAACAAGCCCAGCAGCCTTAGGCGCAGCGCAGTAAGTTGGTCTGTTGACCCAGAATACAGGGAAGTCAAGAGCGCCTTCTCCAGGCCTGCCACAAAATCAGTCACCTTCAGCAAGCAGCTTAGGGAGGAGCTCCCCGTCCCACCTCGAGAGACAGGCTTCAGAGAATACAGGGTTGTGGCACATCTTTCACGAAGGCGGAGCAATGACGGCAGAACAGTGAAACTAGACCTGCCGGATGAGCCTATTGAAACGCCGCTTTCTGACTTCACTCCAGCAACTGCGGCGGCTGAGGTGCCGTGGGCCGACAGACAGCCCATGCAGGATGCCTCTACGCTCACTAGTCCTCCTGATTACGAGGACATATGTCAGACTTTGCGTCAGACTCGAGACTCTGCAGATGTCAATAAAATGTCTGCAGGCAGTTTTAAACCTAATGATGCAGAGCCTCTTCAAGATCTCGGCGCTGACACAGAGGAGGAGTGTCCTATTTGTAAAAGAGAGCTTGAGAATCAAATGAGACAGGGCCCACTGCCTCCACTTCATGAGGAGAACAGCTCGGACAGTTCGGCCAATCAAAATGGTAGTCCACCACAGCGTGCCGCATTTGAAAGTCCGGCAGAGGACACAAAAACAGTGGACCCTAATGACTCAAGTTTAAATCAGGTGGGGTCTGCTGTTGCAGGGGAGCAGCACTCGTTGAGACAGGAAAATGAGGAGGGGGAAGAAAGAACGGACGATGCTCCGGCAGAAAACTTGAACAATTTGTGCTCGACTAATCCTGCTGAGAGCACACAAACAGATGAAGCTACGGAGCAGGGTGCATCCACGATATCAGAAACTGAGGTGCCCGCAGAGCCCGCGGTAACAGAGGAACAGCGAGCAGGTGAGGCAGTAGATAAGAAAGTAGAATCAGAGGACAGTAAAACAACTACAAGTGAAAGATCAGAGGGCAGCGCAGACACACAGACAGCCGAAGAGAAGAGTGAGGGTGGGGGACAAGACAGTACAATGTCTAAAGATAAGCAGGAGCAAGAAAAGAAGCCATTTGCTGTCCCAGATCATAGACTTGGTCTATGGACTCAGCTAGGGCGAGACCATTCAGGGTTACCAGAGTTTCCACCAGACAGACTGCCACTCTCAGTCCCCCCAAACCTAGACCGCAGGCTGTCTTTGAGCTTAGAGGGGGAGAAAAGGAGCAAGGGCCCCTCCCAGCGAATCGAAGCCCTGCAGAATAAGCTAGCCATCTCTCCTGGCCGGGTGGCAGTTGAGCGCTTGGCCCGGATGAGGGAGGTGGACATTGTGTACCGTATGAGGCGCCTTAGCATCAGGAGCACTGACTCTGGGGAGGGGGAGGGAGACGGGGAGACAGAGGGGGAGGGCAAGGACGAACAATTGCAGGAGCCCCATCCTGAACCGCAGGAAGACAAGGACAATGTTCAAGAGGTCACCCAATCACAGCAGGTGTCTGAGGAAAAAGTGTTGCAAGATGAGGAGGAGTCAACTCTCTCAGGTAAGAGACAAAGAAACGAGAATGATTGAGACTGACAGACTGTGTGTATGAACATGGTAATCAGGCTGTGAGAGGTTCTGTACAGCTTTGCAGCTTATACCTGCTTTAAACAAGAGAAAGTCGTTTTCCTTTGTGGTTGTGATCCGAACAGAATTAGTGTTTTCAGAGTGGGGGTCAAGGTTACCATGGGGGCAAGACGGAAACATGGAGTGGGGAGGGAAGAAAGTGGAATCTTCTCCTTTACAGATGTGATTTATCACTGCTCTTGAAAATCTTTGTGTTTATTTTTGCATGTAAATTTGGTAAATGGAGGGTCAACTAACCCATAAAGGTGAAATACGCCAACACAGCCCTTTGTTTGTGGTCCACCTATTGTCTAAAGAGTAGGGAAGTTTGATATTGGATTTTTTTACTGATATCTGATATGTCAACAAGAATAGGAACTGGTACGATTTTATTGACAATCCTTTATTAATTCCTGCTGACTTTCTGTGTGGGGAAAAAGCTGGCCTAATAGGTTTTCATGGGCAACAGTGTTAATTTTGACAGTACTTATTAATTTAGTTTTAGTTATTGTCTTTTGCCTAAAATATCTTTTAGTTTTAATCATAATTTAGTCATCTAAATTGATTCAAGTTTAGTCTAGTTTAGTCGACGAAATCTCCTGTAAATTTAGCCAACTAAAATATGAAGTGTAAAGGTTAAGGCATTTGTTGTTTCCTCGAATTTCTGAAGTCATGTTTTACACTTCACTTTTGTGCGGAATGCAGTTAACTCTATTTAGGCTACCTGGCAGAGCATCTCAGTTACAATACCAGAACTGACAACAAACAGTGAACCTGCTCTACATGAATATATCAATTCATAAAGACAGTAGCTCTGATTGGATCGCTCCCCAACTTATCCCACCACCACCAAGCTAAGGCAGTTGTGATTGGATGTCCCTCTTAACTCATCCAACCTTTCCACACAACCAAAGTAGCTGTGATTGGATATATTCCTAACTTGTCCCTACTTTCTACATGACCAAATTAGGTCTGATTGGATTGAGTCTCTGTCAAATATATTAGTCTAATTTTTATTTGTTGATGAAAATGTCAGTTAATTTCTTTTTAGTTTTTGTCCATGTGCACTTGTTTTTATTAGTTACTTTCTAGTTTTGTCAGGGGAAAAAGGTTGATGATGAAAGCTATGACGAAAATAATTAGTCAGCAAAATTAACACTGATGGGCAGCAGTGTCAAACACATGACACTTCTGATGTTCAATAGCCTTAGGCAGCAGCTGGATCCACCTGATTCAATGTTGGTTGTGAGCGTCCCAAAGCAGCACGGCCTGCTTACTACATCATCTGGATGGCCGATAATAATTGTGATAGACAAAACAATTGTCCAGTCACCTGCTGGATATGCTTTTGAAAGGTTCTGCCCTCCCCAAACATTTTCAATGGGCTGTTTCCCGGATGAACTAGTGAAATACACTGAACATTCCATCTGGTGTGTCAGATTAAATATTCAGCGCTGTGCTGCACAGATGAATGCTTCTGCAAGTTGTTGGTGTTTCCACTGACCTTGATTTCTGTGTTATCATTTCTGCTGACTGCCTCTGATGAGAGCATAATGTCCTTAATTTTTGCAAAGCATGCAGAGAAAAGTGGAAGGAATTGATAAGCAAAAAAACCTACCAATATCAGTTCCTTGAGGGAGTTGTTATCAGTTCTCAACTGGAATAAATGTTCTATTCCCATCCTCATATGTCAATATTTCCAAACTCATTTTAGATCATATCAGTACCAATCTGCCATTTTTTTACAGAACACAGAGTCTGTACTAAAATTAACTTATTCTTCTTATTGCAAAACTCTTTTTGTGTTAGAAACAAAAACAATGTCTGATTTTATAACAAATGATACAGCAGTGATTTTTGAATGTAGACCTGTACTGATATGAGGGGAAGAGTTATGGTAAATTTGTACATTCGGACGTTTTGATGGTTGATTTATTAAATATAAATGGCTAATGTGAATATCTGCCAAGCGCTGCTTCATTATGGAAAAAAATATAATCAATCATACTGACTAATATTTAGATCTCGATTAGCAAACATGGTAACTAATTGTTTTTAAAATCAGTGCACTAGCTTTTAATGATTAAACAAATCATAATGAGTCTGAGGCAGCCAAATTCTGAAAGTAATTGTGGCACGACCAAAAAGAAAAAAAAAAAAGTAAAAAGTGATAAAATAGACAGGTGTAATAGATAGGTAATAGGTGTTATTACTTAATTAAATCTTAGAAAATAATAACATTAATAGTGATGCGCTGATTGTGAAAATCGGGGCCAGTTCTGATATTTAACATAATAACTGTAGCGGAGACAGATGCTGATACTAGTGTTTTCCTATTTACCTCTTCCGGCGTAATTTAACCACTAGGGTAATATTTTTATTGATGATAAATCATGAGGACAGATCACAGTTTGTCCAACAGAAAAATACGGTCTCTGTGTACAGCTTTTAACTGCAGCATGCGGTGACGGGTGCAAAAGGATGTTGAATTTAAGGCTCGGCCACCAGGAGGCTTTCGATTATCCAAAACAACCACTGATGAGTAAAGATGTGTTAACCTAGGCACCCCCATCCACCTCACTACTTACTGTTCTTTACATTGGGGACTCTTTTTGTGGAAAAAACTGCCAAAGTAAGAGAGGAACGAGGGTAGAAAAGTGCTTCTCAGTTTGCATTAACAGTTTGTGAGATGAACTCGCATTCTGGGGCACACTTTGGTGTAATCAGAAAGTCTCCTTTCAGAGGTGTTGTTTTTCCCTCATTAAGTGAAATTTATCCTTGAAACAGGAACACTGGTTTGCTGTGTAGTGAATACACATCATGGAATGACGTTTTTGTTGACTGAGTCTTCAGTTTTAAAAGATAAGTAACACTGAAGTTGTATAAAGGAGACAGGGGATCTTGATTCAACTTGCCGATGGGCAGGCAGAGGGTAAAGGTGGCCTACACAGGTAAGAAATATGAACATGACGCAGAAACAGTAGCAGGTCCTGCTTACTTGCCCACGCATTCCTACGTGCTCTCATTGCAACAGTAAACAAATAATCATCATTGTTCTCCCCGCATCATCTATGAAACTAAGGATTTCTGCCTTTGAAAACTTAAAGAGATATCTTAGGTAATGCTAGCTTTAAACAAAAAATATATAAAATATGGAACAAGATAATTTACTGTCAAAACTAAACATAAATATCAGATTTAACGTACTGTACGTTTAATGAGTCAAATGATGGTTTCCCA
Source organism: Cetoscarus ocellatus (assembly GCA_037902135.1). NCBI lineage: Eukaryota > Metazoa > Chordata > Actinopteri > Labriformes > Labridae > Cetoscarus > Cetoscarus ocellatus. Next base: position 140,672 of record JBAMNC010000347.1, on the reverse strand, counting down.
AACATCCTCCGACAACTAAAGGTTAAGATCTTTCTCCCATTCAGATCTGATTTTGTCTTGTGGAGCCTGTCTTAGTCCTGCCAGTTTGTGGTAGATTGTTGAAAGTAGGCCTTTGTGAGTTTGGTGCAGGTCAAATAAAACATTCACTATACTTTTTCTGGTGCTCTTGGATAGTTTTGAACTTGAGGTTGAATAAAGTGTCCAATATGCAAATGTCTGAACTGAGTATTTGGTGAGTTGAATATTTCGAAAGTTAAACTTTTCAAAGGAATATTTTTTCTTTCTTCCTTTCCCAGAACACCAAGATCCCAGCCAAGTGGAAACAGTGTAGAAAGACTGCGTCCATCATCTCCATCTGAGGTTTTTAGCTCCAACACTGTGACCTGGCTGCCTACTAGAATGCCTTCATCTCATCTCTACACTGAAATGGCCTTCTTGTCCGACAAGAGCATTGTGTACACCTTCACCCTTGGCGCTGCGTTGACTTCTAAGAGTGCTGTTCCACTGCCAAAGGGAGGTGCCCTTTTAACTTGTGGGGCAACTTCCGACCCCTAGTCCCTCCCCAGCCTTCCCAAACCGACGTCCCACTACCCCATCCGTCCTCCATCCCCAAGCCCATCCTCTTTTAGGGTTTCTACTATTAGTCTTCTTGTAGCGGCTTGTCCTTTCTATTCTATTCTCCCTATGCTTTTCTCATTGGCAGACATTATGCAATTCTGTCGCGCATACTAGAACTTTGAAAACAAGTCCGTAGTGAATACAGTCAAGGGATTTCTTTGCAAACTGAACAAACTGTTTATTTGCAAACTCTAAAGGATATGAATGTAAGCATTTATGTTTAAGCTAATGTAGACATAGAAGGGTTATTGTCATAAACCTGTTCTGTTGCATTTAAACTACACCAAAATAAACTTTTTATCTGATTGTCGTGGTGAGGCGACAGCTGTTTTAGAACTGGACATCACTGTCACTGGCTTAAGAACTGTTTTGATTTTCAGATGAGATTAATCAGCCTTTCTTTTTTAAGATTTAACGACATTGTGCCCTGACTCATCGCTTTTGTACACACTGCAACCATAATCCATAAAGCTCTTCAATGAAGAGTAACTTCTGCACCACTAGACATGATAGATCAGTTACCTATTGTACGATACATTGGTTCTACGCTGGAAAGGGAGAGTTGCCTTCCTTAACGAGATATGCGTTAGCCCCCCAATCAATCCGATGTATAGCTCCCATTTCCAGGTAATTTCAGGAAGCAATAAAGGCACGGATTGAATTGAAGAGATTGTTGGCAACTTGGACTAAAATTAAAGATAGCTATCGAGGTATAGGACAAAAAAAAGAGATGTAGAGCAATATTGTTGTACAAACAGCTACGTGGTGTAGTGGAGCTACCTGTAGGAATCATTTTTCAGGAGTTTTAATGTGAACGTGTCATTGAAATCATATTACAGGGATCTGGAATCGTGTCAGGGTATATGGGCGCTAATGGGGGAGGGTGCTTTACTTCATGATATACTGTATATCAATGTTCATACATCTGTATCGCAAAGAGGCAACATTTCACTGAATATTTATTTTTGTTATCATCTATTGTTAATCAGTTTGCATACTGTACAAAATAAAGTATATTTTAAATATTTTAAGAGATATTTTGTATTTAACCATGATATTTTATTTCTCCACACTATTATCTAGCTGAAAGTGTCACACGTCTGTAAAGTATCATATTAAGAGTATACATAATTTTCTAGTGCTTTAAAATCTGACTGAGTGATTCGAGAAGGGATGGCCCTGTGGTGTGCCTTGATCACACAAATCTGTTTGAGTAAGAGACAGGGTTCATCATTGCCTGAGCAGATGTGACGGAAACTTTTTGATTGTGCCATAATTTCCTATTTGATAGTGCTTTTCTCATAAGCTAACAGAGTCAATGTTTGCACTTCATGTGATATTTGAAACATCAGCTCATCCCAGCTGTAATCCCTATGTTTGTGGTCATGACCTGTGTCTTACTTCTGTCTTTGTATGTCTTCCAGTTCAATCACGTGTTGTTCTGTTGTTGGTTCCTCTAAACATGATTAGAAATAAAATTGGGATTTCTTTTTTATTTTGCTTCCACCCTTCCTTTCTCCTTTCTTTCTTTTTCCGACTTCCTCTTTTTACCCTCTCTTTTAACAGTGCGTCCATTTTGGGAAAAATTGTTCTGCTGTCCCTGATACTTATTGCACTAAAGGATACAATGCAGTATGCTTTTTTGGCTAAAAACACGTATATGCAAAAGTATAACGACGTATTCCTTTTTTGTCTGAGTACAGGGGTTTTTAATAAATCTAAAATTAAAACCTATAAAATAAATGTGAAAAAAAATATTTTGGATAAAAACAAGTTTGCACTTATGTGTTTTTTCCCACAATAGTAGTGCTGCATTGATGAAAAGTATATTCAAAAGATTTGTAGAAATCTATCACTCATCAAGTATCACTTAATGTTATGTAGCATTTTACAGTTGTAGCATTTTACTCAGAGCTCTGTCTTGGCATTTCAAACTTTTCTTGTAAATTTGGAAATATCATGTCGCCTTACTCTGTGTGCATTACATTACTCTCCAGGCAATGCCAAATACTACGATACTAAGCACTGTTTCATACCTTAGGTTTTTACAAACAACTTACTGTTCTGCCATGCCTCTGGCTGGAGAGGTACAGTAGCATTGTGGGTAGTTTCTGCTCTTCATGCTGGTAATCTGTTGGAGCATTGAATCAAAACTGTGAACTTGAAACAAAATAAAGGCTGACTTTTAAAAGTACAGAATGAGATTCAGTGTTCAAAGACAAGCCCACTGTCAGCGCCACAGGGAGGACAAGCTGGCACGCCCATAATTACCAACACATCTCATTTTCTAATCACCATAAAGACTGGGAGGCCTCTCCCTGGTCTGTGTGTAAACTGCCCCTGACAACATCTGACGACCTATTACAGAACATTTGCCCCCTCGAATAATTGGCATGTCAGGTACACTTGAACATTGTGTCATTTGACTTTTTGTACTGCAGGTTACGTGCAACATGAAGTAATTATGCACACTTGTAATATTTTCTATTTTCATATGAGATTTAAGTGCTTTTTGTACTCACTGACATCTTTTTTTCTTCCTTGCATGAAATGCAAGAGAAAGGAGGAAAAAAAATGTTTTTCATAAAATATATTTGCATTTGGTACTCCAATAGTAAAACCGGTGGGCAAAACATTATGTTTCATAATTTCATTTACAAGACTATGCCAAGTATTTAAATGCTATTTTTAGAGTAAATCAAAAGAGAACTCATTCATTTTTCCTTTAAAACATGCCTTTATCTTTGTATCTATAAATATGAGCATAATCCATAGTCATGATTGTGCTACTGTTGTATGATACTGCAGTCTGATTCATAAATAAACTCTTTGCATGAAAGCTGTGTTTGTGATCAATTGCAGGATATTCTTTGTCAGCTTGTTCATTTAATTCAGAAAATAATACTTGATGTTTTTAGCAGAGTATTTCTGAAGTAAGCAACGTCCTTGTCGCCAAATTGGTGTCAACTTTTTCAAAGCACAAAGGTTTTATTTTTAGATAAGTCTCCATCTGACTTAACTTCTTGGTTCAAGGGAAAAGAGTGCTCTAACACATAAACTGCACACCCATGTTAAGACAATTTCAGCCCAATTACCCTGTCAGACTGTCACAAGGTGCTCCGCTCACTCAATTAAAAGTGTTGGCAAAGACAATACTTACATTGAACCTTGTGAAAACCTCCCTGCATGCTCTGTGAGGCTTGGATGTCATCCACTCTCTGACGCTGATCAGATTCCTCTTTTCTAAAAGGGGAGTGAGAAGTAAGATTAGCTCTTCCTCTGATGTAATACAGTATTGATCCTGATATAGGTAAGCTTTCTTTTCACTGACACCCGGTGCTTTGCTGTCAGCTGCTTTAGACGGCAGGGGGCCGAATTAAGTGAGGGGCTATACTGAATGATAAAACATAATAGGTGCACACAAAATGAACACTGAATAATAATTCAAATGGTGATGTTTAAAGGAATAAAATGCAACTTTTCAACCTTGAGACAATAATTTGACAGTAAAGCATTCATGTTAAACAGAGAGAGACGCATCCATCATATTTCCACAGAGCACTCTGCCTTCAGCTCTGAGGAAATTGGGCAACCATCTTGTGCTCTCCTTAGAAATGTTTAAGGCTTAAGTCACAAGTTTAAATGCAAACATTTAGCTCAAAAGAAGCCCTTTACTACTGCTGGATAAGTAAGGAGACCAAAGAGGAGGGTGAGGGACGAGTGAATAAGATAGACGTAAGGATGCAGTGCTTCAATTTTCCCCTCCGAGACAAATGTCAGCCAAGTTCCATCCAGTTACAGCCAACTTCCAGCCACCGGGAGTCAAAACAAGGAATTTTTTTGTTGCTTTTATTTTTCTCAATTTCTGTACACTGGGGCAACTACAAGTAGGAGCCAACAAGTAGCCAAATTTCTATTTTTCCTTATAATTCTACTTCTATTTATGTATATTTCGTTTATGTTTATTAATATTTATGCTTATATCTATCTTTTTATGTATTTTATTAGATTAGATTAGATTAGATTAGATAGAACTTTATTAATCCCCATTAGAAGAACTCCCTCAGGGAAATTGGGATTCCAGTATGAGTTAAGTATTACAGATAAAAGACATATAAAAAGGCAAATCTAAACAAAAATATACATAAATATAATTATAAATAAAAAATATATATCTATAAATATAAATAAAATAAAAATTTAAAAAAGATATATTTTATTAATTAAATTATTTTTCTGCCATAAATCATGCTACTAGAATCTAATCTAATGTAATTTTCCTTGCTAGCCGCAATTTTTTGCATCCTATAGAATATAATAGAACAGAATAGCTGTTTATTCTCATTGTTTAACTGGCAAACAGCGAAATTATAGATAACGCATCTCACATGGCAGTAGAATCGCAGACTCGCAGACAGATTGCACTTAGTTGGATTGTTTTAAATGGAGCCCAGGGGGATCACACACAGGTATTCAAGAGTCTGATCGCCAATGGGTAAATAAAATATAAGTATAAAATATATAACATATAAGTTGTGATGGTGGGTAGGTCGGAGCACTTTTCTGTCATGGACCAGCCAGGACTCTGCTAAGGAATTTAAGCGGCTCCATCTGTGATTTTTTCTTATGAAAGCTATTTTACTATCAGCTGGGAAACTACAAGGCCTGTGCAAACAGAACCAATACAACAATATATCATTGTCTACTCCTAGCCGATACTTGTATTTATACAGATCTTACAAAATTGATGCAGCCTCAAATGGCACGGCAGCAGTTGTAAAATACACTAGATGTAATGTCACCCATAGTTTAGTTCAGAATGTGGCAGCAGAAGCCAAACATCAAGGTGGAGCACACACTATGAATATCAAATTGCTTCTAAGATCTAAAAAATTAAGTGTTGACAGTTGTAGGAGCCCTTAAATTTTGTCTTCGCTGTTTCTGTTCTGAATATAAAAAAAACAAGAGCTGTAAAGAATTTTGACAAAGACGTGGTCAACAGTAACAATTGTGTTTTTTCCAGCTATTTTAAGTGTTGGTCTGTTTGTTTATTTTCGTCACTTTATTTTATTTTTATTTTTATTTATTTATTTTATGTCTCTAATCTGTAGGTCAGAGGTCTGTAGGCTGTGTTGAGTGGGAGTTGTTGGGGCGGCTGTTCATTTAATTGATTGGAGAATAAAAATCGTTAACATTGCCGTTGTTCATGTGCCTTTTATTAGCCTATTTGTTCAATGAAATATGTTTAAAGAAAAAAGAAGACACATTAACCTGGTTCCCCTTGCAAAATTTGCCATTCACTTATGGCAGTGCAAAATGTTGATTTTTCTTTTTATTGGACTTGCCAGCCTCCTTGAGGACAATGGGCCTTATTTTGGGTACCATTGGATTAAATACAACATGATTGGAACTTTTATTTTCTATATTATGTAAGCCTGATACACTCCATTAGCAAGGACTTGCATACTTTTGAGATACAGTACATTTGCAACTGGACAGCTTTTTCCTTTGCCTATCAATTTTATTACTCAGAATCACAACCATCTGTAATTTAACTTTTCTCTAAATTAATAAAATTTCTCCTGAGATAAAATTAATTGGTTATAATACTTAATGGCTGTTCTGTTTTAGCCACGGGCACAAACATAGCATTACAGATGAAAGGCTGTACCTCATCAAATCAGTCATACCAGTACATCCCTACCCTTCCTGTGGTATTACCGAATTACCGTATTTTCGGTATTTTCGACTGAACGCTTCGTTTAACAGGTACAGAACAGAAACACGGCTCATAAAAATTTCCATTCAGGTAAATAACACGACTTTACACGATAATTATGTATTTGTATTTTCAATGCTAGCTTCATCTATCGGCCACACACCTAGCTTAAGTTAACTTTAGCCGGATAATCTTAGCTAGCCAACGGTAAACGCACACAGGACATCGATTTGCTCGGGCAAGTGTCACAATACACTGTCATTTGGGAAAGTTTTCGCTTGACTGTTGAGCTCTTACTTCATGTGGATGTCTTTCCTCACTGAAAAGGTTGTCTGTAAAAGTTTTAAAGCTCGTAACAGTCCAGTTAACCGGGTACAGGGAGGCTACCATGAGAGACGTCTGAACGTGAGCTCAACATGACGTCATAATCCAACGGCAGCTAACCGTCGTCCTCAGGTAACGTTTATCTCTTCTAATCAGGATATAAAGGTGAAATTTCGCATTAATTTGTTCATAAATTACCTACATGATATGGTGACCAGACGTCCCCGATTTCCGGGGACAGTCCCCGTTTTGGATGACCTGTCCCCGGTTAAAGCTGTCCCCGAAAATGTCCCCGATTTCAGCGTTTTACTATTGCGCGTCTACTAGAACAAAAGTTATTACTATAGCCGCGTAGGAAGCAGAAACCGTGAGGGAGCCGGTTGCGCGCAGACTGGGACAACGGTTATTCCAGTGTTGCCAAGTCCGCTTATTATAAGCGACTTTGGGCTTGCTTTTCTGTCTGTGTGAATCCCCCATGACTATCACCCAGCTCCCCACAACAAAGCAAGACATGAGTGTGGTATGTAGTTTATCCTTTCCTCACCCCCGTTTCCTGGTTACCGTGCCCGCACGACTCAACCCGGCACCCCCCCAGGCACGCTCACGCATGTGGCACATGCACAACTATGCAGGAGCCATAGTTGCCAGGTCTGCTCATTATAAGCGATATGGGCTTCTTTTTTGAAAAGTTGCTTGTAAATTTTGACATTTGTGGGTTGCAATTTTTTGGGGCTTGTTCCAAAAGTGCAGTTGCTCATTTAGGCTTGCTGTGCCCCCAAACCCAGGAGGGATCTGATGCTCACTCTACTACCAATATAAACTTAACTCAGAAGTTACACAAATTATTTTCTCCCACTCTAAACACAAATGTAAATTTTACTGTAAAAAGAGGGGCAAAAATGATGTTCCCATCGAAAAGAAATCCTTATGGCCAGAATAAAATTTATTTCTATTAAATTTTATCATGTAACTTTTCTCTTTTTACCATAGTAAAGCTGTAGAGGATCAACATAAAACTTAGATAAAAGCCTGACTTTATAACAGAGTTATAAATAACAGTAGCCCCTCCCTTCACTTCTGTATAAAGAAAAGGATGTCCTACCTCCAAAAAAGGATGTGTATAAAGAAAAGGATGTCCTACCTCCAAACAAAAGATATGTAAAAAGAAAAGGATATCCGACCTCCAAGTAAATTAAGAGAAAAAAAGAAGAAAAATGTAACTGTGAAATTGAAATGTAATGTAGATTAAAATCAGAACTTCATATGAATTTTACATATATATATATATATATATATATATATATATATATATATATATATATATATATATATATATATATATACATATATATATATATATATATTTTTTTTTTTATATCTTGGCAACTTGGCAACACTGTCTGAGTCAGAGGATACCAGAGACTCTCACACCGTCTGCATCACTCATCATACAGATTTTCCTGCTCTTCTGAATCCCGGAGTATTGTGGATATTCTTCAATTTCCCGAAGATAAACTGGAAAAAATGTCCCAAACCTGAAGGACCTAATGACCGTTTATCCCCAAAGTAAGTAATAATGATCTGTTAGAGACAAACATGCAGAGTAGAAGAGGCTGTTTACCGTAACATTGCAGATTGCTTGTGTGTGTGTGTCTCTCTCTCACACACATGCACACACACACACAGCCATTACTGTATATTAGCCTCTAACTTCTGCTACAACACAATCTTAGCTGTTTCTGATGTAATAATATGAACATACCATCTCCTAAATGCAAGAATATATTTAGATTTTGCCATGACTTTATATAAATTGTATATAGCTATATAGATATGTACACAATCTGTCAGGTAACGAGAGATGTAGGCATTTGCTGTATATGATGTTGTTGCATGCCCTTGTTACAAAGAGGAATACGGTGAAAGCTATGAGTTCTCCATGATATACATGTGTTTCTGCATCCAGGGAAGCAACACAAAACCCCATCTCCAAATATGTGTCAAATAATCTGCTATCAATGAGGCTACAACTGGCGCCTGAAGCCGCTAGCTTGTTTTTTATTTTAATATTTTCCTAAATTTGGCTGTTTTTTAAAAAATATTTTTCAACATTTAACTTTGTTTTCATTTTTACCTTTATAGGACTGACTGTTTTTCCCCTTTAAATTTCTCTTTTAGTTTGAGACTCTTTTAAGGGAGCTGAAGTACTCCTAAATTTCTTTTAAGCCCCCTTAAATAATAAAAAATAAGTTGGAGTTGACCCACCAGATTATCTGAATATGACAACATTTTTACAAAGTTCTTAGTTTAGATTTTAGCCAGCTTAAGACAATTTTAAACGAAAATCCTTCATCATGGTGCAGACTAAAAGTCAATCTCTTGGATTAATTTTTTATAATAAAACCCATGCAATTTCACTTAAAAGTCGTGTGATTCTCCTGCAAAGACTTAATTTGCCTGGTGATACTTAGTGATACTTGAGTTATTTCAGCACCCACTCTCACTGAATTCATGTTGCACTGACTTGTATTTCAGCTTCTTTAATAGCAATTTTACTGTTTTATATTTTTCTTTCAATATTGATATAATTAGTAACAGTAAATATAGAATGAAAAGCACCAGTCATCTTTATCACAGAAGAAAAAGGGTTATATCAATACCTTGTTGTGTAAAGTAATGTGTTTGTATTTGTGTCTTCCACAGTGAATGTGTAGTCCTCTTTGAAACGACACAGTCCTTCCATTACTGTTCTGCCATAAATCTCCAGGTGTCTCCACATTTTAGTCGTCTGAGCAAGACCAAGGTAAGTAAACAATGTATTTGTCATTACTGCGTACCTGTCAAACACGCTGACCTCTGGTGCTTGGAGAAATCAGTGACTCCATTAATGGTGCAAGGATGGCTTTTCTCATTCAATATTTTCACATACAACACACCAGGGCTGGGCCAAATTAACAACAAAACAAAACAAATACTCCATCTTGATTTTTCTTTTGTCTGAATAGTAGTAGATGATATATCAATCAATATATCAATCAATCAATGAAACGTTAATACAGAATCATGGTCCAGGATCTCTGAAATATATATATTTCTGTGTTTTTTGGATTATTTTTGTCTTTGCTAATCATAAAAAAATTGCTACGAACAGTCCAACTCAAGCAAAGGAATTGTCAGCATCTCCATTAAATAGTTATGTACACTTAAAAACCAAATATCTTAGAACATTTTACTTTAATCTGTATTTTTCATATTTCCTGCATTCAAGATTTATTGGTGGCCAAAGAGCTAAATTTGCAGGAATGTTGCAGATCATTGACGCTAAAACATCTTGTGAAAAAAATAAAATAGAATAAAACTAAAGGAGAGCACCTCAGAGAGCACAGACCTCTGCAGAGGCATTTCCAACATTGTTGAGTGAGTTAAAAAAAAATGTGGAAAACTTCCCTGTCTCGCACCGTTAAGAGTCCTTGAAAAAGTTCCTGAATTACCACGAAAATCAAATCACCTTCTCTGTGCCCCATTCCCTGAAAATATCATCAAAATCCATTCACAGCTTTTTGAGTTAACTTGGTACAGTCTGACAAAAGTGGGCAAAACACAGCCTCTTTGCAATAAGATAAACGTGTAGCCTATAAAGGTAATATTTAATAATAATGACATTAGATAAGACTCAAATATTTACCTCATCTTTTTTCTGCATATTTCAGAGTGAACACTTATTTTTGCTGCTGTATTTTCTTCATTCTCCTCTTGAGCATAATTTTCGACTCCTAAAACTTTGTCCTTGTACCTTTTGTGTCTTTAATAGCATGATTGAAATCTTAGAATCCAGGCAGCCTAGTGAGATATTTAATGATGTATCACCAGTAAATTCAGCACATGCAACAACTTTCTGTTTATTTTGACACTAAAGTTAAAAACAACAAATGCTGTTATTTGTTCTGTGACTTGAAAAATGAAATCATTATTTAATGATCATTTAAAATGTTTTTTCAAATAATAACCTTGTGTTTTTTTTCTTGTAGATGACCCCTTGCAGTCTACCTGTTGTACCTTCACGGTCAGTGGGCCCTGGTTTGCTCGTTGGGAGCGCTGCCATATTGGATATTTTCAGGTTACACTTTAAGGATGTCTTCTGTAAGAAGCATTAGACATTTATTCTAATATATGTATATATATATATCTAATATATATATATATATATATATATATATATATATATATATATATATATATATATATATATATATATATATACATATATATATTTGACAGATTGTCTCACTAAAATACACTAGAATGCATGAAATAAGTCATTTACAAATTTCTGGAGGACGACCCCCAAACTCCCTCAAAAAGAGTTTGAGTATTTATTTGTTTATCTATTATTTTTTTGACATGATTTCATGAGGGTCAGGTATTAGTTTTTATTCTGAAACAAACTACTATCTCAGGATGAAATTGTATATTTTATAAAAGATTTGTATATAGGAAGCTAGAATTCATTGACAGGGATTTTTTTTGGAAACTAATTTATCTTTATAAGGCAAAGATATCTGTGGATTATTTTTTATAAGACGCAATGATTGCATACTTCTACATCAACAAGGAAGTGGAATAATTGACTTTTGATACTTAATAGAGAAGGGGTGGGATTTAATAACTTTGCACTTCGTCACACTCATTTGTCGGCATGTAAATGAGATCATTCAGTGTCTATTTAGTATTTTTTTGAGGTAATCTTTGGTCACTTTTGTTTTATTACTTTGCTATGTATATTTAAACATATCATCTTTATTTCTTCCAGTAAAAATAAATTACTACTAAACTGGTTCATGTACAGATGAACACTAAAGCTTTATTTTAGCCAGTGCTTCATTTTCATGAGGTATAATTGTTCAAAAATAAAATATACTTTAATGTGAGAATCATCTTTTTATATAACTATTGTCATCTCCAAGGTGTTGAGCCAGCGCACAGGTAATAAATCCACATTGACAGAGAGACAAAAAGTTATCTTTATTTTTGTTTTTATGATTTATTATTTAGATTTATGAATGCATATATACATATATGTGTGTGTGTGTGTGTGTATATATATATATATATATGTGTATATACATACATATATGTGTATGTATATCTGCTCATTATTTTTTTCTTTTTGATATCCTGTGTACTGTACAATGCTGCTTGAACCTTAATAGCCCTGAAGGAGTCCTTCAAAGGGATTAATAAGTTCTGTCTTATCTTAGAAACTCAATACCTTTACAGGCCTAAAATATACTCAGTATTTGCCTTGTATATATGGTTTTTGTCCTTTGTTTTTCTCTTTTTTACTTGTTTGCTGGAGACACACACTGGTATGTACCTATGTTGTCCACAAGATGGAGCCATACCTTAATAATACAATATCAAGAGCAGTCTATATGACTATATAAATTATTTTTAAAATAAACTAAATCATTTTAATAAAAAAATGTAACTCCTGTATCTTCAGACTTTATTGTTTTTTAATTTTTTTGTATTTCATCTATTTTGTGTATTGGAAGGTCATGTTTGAACAACCGTTCTGCTAACATTTTAATTTAGAGCAAATTAAAGTTTTCACAACACTTATATCATCATTTACATGTGTGTTTGTCCAGATAAAGAAGACACCCCTGAGCAGCATGGGAAAGATCCTACTTTGCGAACCGTCAGCTACCCTGCAGTGGAGGATTTGGTAAGTATGATTAACAGGATGTGATAAATGATAAACTCAGATTTTGCAGATTGCATCATCAGATTTCAGTTCCTTTGCATATATAAAAAAGGAAATTCTATCAGTCAGTGCAGATAGAAGCATGCAACATTAGTTTCATTAATGAATCACACACTAAGTTCCCAGCTACAGTTAGATGCATGTTTTAGCCAATTAAACATGTATTAATTAAAGCAGCCTGGGGTGGTAAAGTCCCCTGTGCTGCAGTGCAGGAGATTCTGATCACACTGTGCTGTCAAGTTGTAGTTTAACAGCTGATTCGATCCTCTGTGCTGTAAGCCCGACGCTTCCTGGCTATTTATGGCAGATGCCCCTACAACGAGCCTGCTCTCTTCACTCCATACATGGTTGCTGTGGGATGAGGTTACCACGCCGATTTTGGCCCGCACACCCCAAACCCCTGCGGCAGGTTGTTGTGTTGACTTTCACTGTCAGTCTAAACTATCAGACCAGGATCCTTGAACCTGGCTAACAAGCATGGACATTTAAACAACCACACTTCAGACTTTTGGATAAGTTTGAGGAAGCCCTCATTGTAGCAGGACTAGTCTGATCAAGCATTTCATGAGTGCTTTTTTCTCAGCTTCTGCCTCCTGCATACTCCCTCTCCCTTCTTCTCTTTCTTCTTTGCTCTGCCGTTCCTGGACTGATTTATTTTTCCCTGTGCAGCCAAGCGGGTGGGAAAGCACCCGGCTATATTTGTCAGCTTGCTGAGGTTGGACCGGCTTCATGGTGATGACTCTGGATTCTCTGTTTGGGTTTACCTGCTCACACCTGCGCCTCCTGCTGCCTCAGCATCTACCTTAATCTGCATGGGGAACTTGTGAAACCCCCCAGGAGTGTCTTTCTAATACTTTTAGGACAAATGGACTTCACCTACGAAGAGCCAAAGTCCTGTAAGTCCTGAAGAGTACTACTCTTCTTTCGTATATGATTTTTGTGCATGGTAATACAGTGAAATAATAAAGAGACTATTTTTTCTTCTATAATGAGTCTGACTACCAACCATATTTTAGCTTTATGAAAGAAAAATCAAGGTTGAAGATTTTAGGGAGCATGCCAAAATAGTACAGATATCCTTTGCCGTTATGTTGGGCTTTTGAATTTCTTTTATGTACTGGTGGGATTGAAGCTGCATATAAATCTTGATGATTATATCAATACTTTAAAACCTTCCTTTGTTGACTGATAGATTTAAATGGAGAGGGAATGGTTTCACCTGATGTTTGGAGGAATGGCTGGTAAATTTGCTGTCTGTCAGTACATATCTATATAAAAACATGAACTTATTAATTTATTTTTTGGGGGAATGTTGGTATGGATATTATGGATGGGAATCGTAAAAAAAACAATCCCAGTTGAGAATTGATAACAACTAGCTTGGCAGACAGAAGCAGTCAAAATTGTGTCTTAATTTTCAAAATCATGATGCTGACTGATCAACATTTAGCGTCCGTGTGATTTCAAGTAAAGCTGGAGACACCAGAAACTTGCTGCAGCGTTTGTCTATGAGCATGAAATTAATATGATGTTGTTACCACAAAAAACCTGCGTAGGCCCACTTTTGTTTCAAAGGAATTCCAACGGAGTCAATAAAGGTTTGGTCAAGACTTGGATTGGTAAGCAGAATCAATAATGACATTGGCATGAATCAGTATCATCACTTCCCACCAGTGTTGCCAGATTTTTGTACTGAAATAAGCAACCAGGTCAATAAAAACAAGCCCTAAACAAGCTGTTTTTTTGTGATATATTCCTTTTTATAAAAAAGAGAAATCTACATGATGCGTGTTTTGATTTTCATTTACATGATTTTTCAACTTTACAGTGTCATTTTTTTCTTATTTGTCTCTTAATTTCATTTTTTAACATCCTTTTCTTTATACAGAAGTGAAGGGAGGGGCTACTGTTATTTATAACTGTTCATTTTTGTAACCAAACAGTCAAAGTCAGGCTTCTATGTAAGTTTTATGTTGATCCTCTACAGCAGGGGTGGGCAACTTTAATTACCAAGAGGGCCACATAAAACTGTTTTTCCCAACCCGAGGGCCACATTGTTACAAATTTTCAGGAACTCTTGATGGGGAAAAAACAATGTTGGATAAACAACATATGGGAATATAACGTGGTCATAAAAATAGTATACTAATATTCATGTATTACAAATACAAGGTAGTATGCAGAGACATAGAGACACTATTATAGCAAAGTAAGTTCTTCAATAACTTATAAAAGCCAATAAAAATATCAATGTAGATTATATAGAATTATTTCTATTAGATATCTGAGTTTATTTGTATTTACATTTGCTGATTTTTTTGGAAATGGCTGACGAACCACATTTAGTGAGGTTGAGCGCCACCACTTGCCCATCCCTGCTCTACAGCTTTATTATGGTGAAAACAGTAATAGCTACTTTAGAAATAAATTTAATTCTGACTATAAGGATTTCTTTTTGGTGGAAAAATAATTTTTGCTCCTCTTTTTACAGTCAAATTTACATTTGTGTTTGGAGTGGGACAAAACAGTTTGTGTAACTTCTGAATTGAGTTTATATTGGTAGTAGAGTGAGCATCAGATCCCTCCTGAGTTTGGGGGCACAACAAGCCCAAACGAGCAACTGCACTTTTGGAACAAGCTAAAAAAAACACAGCCAGCAACTGGCAATATTTACTAGCAACTTTTTTAAACAAGAGCCCAAAGTCGCTTATAATAGGCAGACCTGGCAACTATGCTTCCCACCCCTACAGATGACAGAGTTGAACACAGTTTAAGTGCAGAGCATGTAACACATAGAGTTTATAACTCAACGTTTTTGCTAGTTTGCTTTTTGTCCCTACTTGGGCCCTTGGGATTGTGGGGGAGCTGGATCCTGTCTCAGCTGACACTGGGCGAAAGGTGTGGTACACACTGGAGTGGTCGCTGGCCAATCACAGGGCTGACATAAGAAGCCAGACAACCATTCACTCACACACACCTTCAGAATTCACTGAATGAACTTGTTTTAGTTTAGGGACAGAGATCAGAGTAACTAAAATGAAACTTAATTGATTCAGAGTGACTTTAGGTGCAAGTGCAGGATCCTAGGGTTGGGAAATATGGACCAAATATCCAACTTGATTTATTTTTTGATTTCATTTTGAATGTTGGTACACAATATGTATCTCAAAATATAATTCTGTAAATAGATGCTTGAAAAAGTCAAAGCCAAATCTGCTTATGCCATTGGTTATGTAGCACTTTTTTAGATAACTGAAATGTAAAGGTCTCTAAATACACTTTAAGGTCCTGTGTCCTGATGTGTTTTGCTGTTTTAATCATGTGTTTGGTGTCTGTGTCTGCAAGGATCTGATTTAAGTTGAATTAAAAATGAACATGTCGACCTTGTAGAGTAGCAGTCAATAATAGGGCTGAATGATTTTAGGAAAAGATTTAATTGCGATTTTTCTGGCAGATATTGCGATTTCAGTTTTCTCTTCATGTCTTTGTGTGTGTTAGTGGGTTTGTGTGCTGGATGTGAATCGCGAGGCAGGGTGGGGTCTTGTATTTTCATTGCATTCAATCTTCTACTTCCAATTTTCATTTTTTATTTATTTATTTTTTTTATTTAAAGCACTTTTTGCTACAAGATCCATGATACATGAAAAGTGCTGTACAAATAAAGTTTGATTGATTGATTGATTACAGTTTTATACTAAAAAGCGCCCAGCAGTGAAGGCAAACTCTGCGTCAAACTCAACTGTTTGGGTCTCTGGTTGTTGTTCCTCTCTTAAGGTCTGAACGGGACGTCCCAAACCAAACCTCCCTCTTGTTGCTTCTCTGTCTTGAGTAACCTCCTGGGTGTTAGCATTCCAGGCTCCAGATTGTTGCTGTATGGTGACACGTGTGTGCAGCTGATCTGCCGGCTGTGTGCTGGGCTGCTGTGTTGTTCCAGCTCCGGACAGGCGTCATTTCTCCACAGTTTTGTTTTTATAGCCTGTGCGTGTGTGTGTGTGTGTGTGTGTGTGCGGGGGTGTGGGTGCGTGTGTGTGTGTGTGACTTGTGCAGCAGTTGCTTGTTTCTCTGCACCTGCTGCTCTCTTCAACATGAATGGGCAGGTTTACTGGCCGGCCCCTCGCTCAACCCTCTGCGGCTGGATTCAGTACATCTGCATACTGGAATACAGATTTACAGTGTTTTTATTATCACTAAGGGCTGGGAAATATTTTGAGTTTTAAGGATATATTGACGTTATTTTTAAGTGAGGTATAAGAGTCAATATCATTTACCTCAATGCAGTTAATGTACGTTGATTTTAAAAAGATGCCCGGTGTTATGGTCAGAACAAAAGAGAGTTTACAGTAAAAAAAAAAAACAGCCAACAAAACATTCTTTTTTCCATTTTATTAATTTTGGATAATTGTAATATTTGTAAAATCAAAAATAGTAAAACCTGTTGATAAAATGGCAACAAAAATGAAAGTCTTAAACTATGAATGAATGAAACTGTCATTATTGGGTAAGATGCTTTGATAACTTTATTTGCAGGCCCTTTTCTTTACACTTAGTAAGTCACACAAAAACATTTGCATCATTTGTTAATGGACCCACAACCCCGGTCAGTTTCACCAATTTTTCAAATGTTGCAAACTCATTTATGCAGCTAAGTGTTTTTTCTGAGATGTACAGTGTTTTTCCTCTTTTATTTGAAAATATTTCTGAAGATCATTAAGTTTCTCTACTTATTTATACACATATATTATTATAATAATTCAGATTTTAATCAAACACACAGGCATAAACTTTGACGTCCTCAGTGTATGGGTATGATGCAAACAATTATGCATGTCCAGGACTTCTAATTCCAATGCTGTGGTATCAAACAGTATTTTTCTTTGTTTGTTTTTTTTTGGGGGGGACTTTGAGTTGAAGTTTCGTAACTCTGGTCCTCTGATGAATAAATATTCTCACACACAAAATCGCTCTGTATACAGCTCTTGACAAATTTATTAGACCATCTGTCATAAAAACGTAAATATTTAGAAAATCTTTCAGAACTTGTTTAATCTGAAAATATTTTGGTTATTGGACGCATATTTTAACAGGACTGAGGAGTTTCAAACTGAATTCACTTTTTTATGCCTAAATATGTGTTGCTCACTGGGCTTCTCTGAGAAGTCAGAAATTAATCAAGACTAACATTCAACCACTAATTTATTCTGCTTAGGTAATACAAGTGAACAGCTATTATTCGACATCTTAATCAAACAATAATAATGAGCCTTATTAATTTTTGGTTCGTTTGTAAAACTGTAAATTTGAAAGTTCATGGATAACAATTATATTATATTTTAGCATTAAAATATTTTTTTGTGAAAGAGCTTCTACATACATTCTGGTGTATTAAACATTATAGAAATATAAAAAATGATTTTGTTGATTACCAGTGCTGTGGCATAAATCTTACATTTGGTGGTGGTCTAATAACTTTGTTAACAGAGATGTAAAAAATAATCCTTTAATCAATGCAGAGACTGCTGCTAGACTGCAGGATCAGTTTTATTTCTGGGGAAGAAAAAAAAGCAAGTATAGGAAGATGAGGCCTATGACATATTATATTGGCTGACAATGAAAAAAGATTAATACAGGAGTTCATATTTATCTGACTGCATTTATTTTCCAAAATGTAGTCTGGTGCAATAATATGGAAAATCAAGGATTCTACTCACTGTGTTGCATCGTGATGCATCAAAATATCGTATTAAATTGAGTTATTAACTTAACTGTTATTCAGTCAAATCATAAGAATAGTGCACAGCTCTATTTTTTAAGCACTGAATATTAAGTAGGGCTGGACAATATTATTGGCACAATATCAGTGTTGGCAGAAATCAAAATTCCTGCCAATATATCAGCCATTTATCTCCCACAACATCAACAGAGACTATGTATGTACTTTATCTCTAAACGTCTACATTTAAAAATCATCAGTATCATTTCTTAGAGGATGAAATGCTGTTTTTCTTGTTTCACATCTGTTTCTTTTACGAATAGTATCCCACAATGAGAGGAAAGGGTCAGTTTTAGAAAAGTAGAGACTCTGTGCTCTTGACAAAAATGTTGGTATTGCGAATAAAAATTTTTAAGGGGGGAGCAGTCAAAATGCCACGGTCTTTGTCGTCGTTTGCATAGATGTGTTTGAGCATACAGGGGAGACATGAAAACCCAGTGAAGGGGATATAAAACTCTAAACACACATTATCTTTTCATCTTCTTACCTTTATTTTTTCATTTGTGTAAATATTCTTCATTATTTATTTTATTCTATTTTTATGTTCATTTTGCCTTCCATTCCATGAGAGACACAAACAGCCATAAACAAATTCCTCGTATGTTGTGAACGTACTTGGACAATAAAGCTGATTCTGATTCTGATGAAGAGCGCCTTAGTTATTTTTAACAAGCCAAAAATCATGGCATTCTTGCACATTTTTGTCTCTGACATCTTAAAACAAAGCTTCAGTTTTAACTACAATTACAATTTTATAGCCATTCCTTTAGCCCCATTCCATTATCATTACAGTCTCTGATAATAACGTCAGAGAGATCAACAAAATTAAATACATGGTAGTTCCTGCAGACAGCACACATATATTAGTATGACCTTGACAAACAATCACGGATGACCTGCTGCTGTGGACCTGCTCCACTCTATGTGCTCTATCCTGCATCAACCATCAACAGAAACGACATCATTTAAGATAAATTCATACTTTTAGACCAGTTAAACCTATTTTAGTGACAGTTCAGCTAGATGCTGCTATATTAATCAACAGCTCTCCAGATTATATTCATTATAGATATTAATGTTAATATTAGACTGATCTCTCTGCCCATGGTTGTATTGATTATTCATCCATAGTAACTATCTTTACAACCATATACACATGAGGACCCTCTTGAAAATGAGATGTCACATTTTAAGGGGCTTACCTTTCATAAATGTATATTCAACAAATATGGTGCTATACAAATAAAGATTGAGTGATTGATTGATGATTTTAATCTGCAGGCATTGCTCACTAATGCTGCAGGAAGAGTCGTAGCTGATTTTCATCTTTTTGGAATTTTTCTTTTTTTTTTGGTAAATCGATGCTTTAATGTCCGGTTGTTTTACCACTGCAAGAATTTGACAAACTCAGATTTTGAAGCCATTAATCTCTCTTAAATATGTTTTGATTCACATCCTCCTGTTGAGTCAGAGTTCACCACAGTAAATGACTCCACTTCCAAGATGCCCCTTCATATTTGTATTCAGCCGGAGTGTGACCTGTTGAATGTGGCCTCGTGCACCAGTTAGCTTGTACTCCTCACCGTCTCTGATTGTCCCCGCTGTCACTGTCAGCACTTCGTATGTCAGGAAGCAGAGAGCTGTCTGCGCTGCTAACATGCTGACCTCGTTCAGAATGTGTAACTGCTTTTCAGATTACACGTGACATAAGTTAGTAATGATGGACACCACATACATACTTATAAATAGGCTTAGGATGCCTGTTGTGCCATTGTAATACTAATTTAGCGTTCCCTTATGTTCCCTTACATTAAGTCAGCAGACAAGAAGTAATAAAGTAATGATACCATAGGGGCGGACAATATATCACGTTTTCTGACTATCAATATAATGTTCAAGTGAGATTTAGGGAATTAGGTTTATGTAATTTGAAAAAAAAGATGTGAGGCCTCAAAAATTGTATTTGTTTGGACCACTAACAGTAAATATGCTTACTGGCTGCAAGATGATTAAATTATTATCATTTATAGAGGTTATATCATGCTTGTTTTAGTTGTATTTGCTTGTAGTGTGTTGACCATGTCTCCTTTGTGTGTTAGAGCACTTCCATGAACAAGAAAAGAAACCTACAGCATTAAGACCTCTTCTTTTCCCCCTATTGGCGGCACCAGCACTGAGAATCACCATCACAAAACAGACAGACCAAAATGACCAAAATGGGACAAGAAAGCACAAAGGCTGATGGCAAACAGGATCAAAAATAAAACCATAAAACTAACATGATTATAAAACAATCTAAAACTATCTAAAATATGTCAAAATACAATAACTTGGAGAGCTTGGGTTAGTTTAATTGAAGAGATGGGTCTTTCGCAGTCACCTAAAGTGATGAGGGACTGAGCAGATCAAGATCCAAAGCCCGGGAGCAGCCACCGCAAAGGCTCGATCTCTGGTTTTGAGATTTGATTTAGGCACTTCTGATCTGTGTGAAATGCAGTCACCTTTATTTAGGCTACCTGGCAGAGCATCTCAGTTACAATACCAGAACTGACAACAAACAGTGAACCTGCTCTACATGAAAATGTCAGTTAATTTAGTTTTAGTTTTGGTCCATGTGCGCTTGTTTTTATTTTAGTTACTGTCTAGTTTTTGTCAGGGGAAAAAAATGTTGCAGATGAAAACTATGATGAAAATAATTACACTTTTTGGTGGTGCGTGTATTTGTTAATGAGGGCCATGGAAAATACAGTGTCACCAAAAGTTGTGTGTATATGAACAGTAGTGATAGTGAACATACATTAGCAGTCATCAAAAATGAATTTATGAACCTGATTTAAGGCAAAACATAAGCTCTTTAATACCTCTTTCATTTAACTTAGGAAGCACTTACTAGATAAGTTTGCCTATGTGGCATTTTTTCTCTGTGTATTTAACATATAAACATATTTTTCAACAGAAAAATATCAACATGTACATTGCCTGTACAAGATCTGATTTTTGTTCCATATTGTTCAGCCCTGTGCTCAAAACAATGCCTTAGCTTCGTTTTCACTTATATTCACTATTATAGATGTGTAATGTAAATAACATAGTGAACATATTCAGTGTATAATTATGCATTAATGATAATCCTTCAGCAGATTGAGCTTCACATCCTCCACCGTCATATAGGTTCTCTTCCCCGTAATGTGGAAATGTAGCCAAATAAACTTTGATTAACCTAATATAGGAAATTACAGAGTTACTCTCTGGATATGATAGAACATGCAGTTTGTGATAACACGGTTCAGCTGTTACTTCATTGTTTAATATCCTCATATTCAGTCTGGTTAACATTTCCATGCAAAGTGTTGCCTTTAGTACTTTTGACTTTTATTTTAGGGGGCTCAAAGTTCTACTTTCACACAGACAGGAGTAAAGTTTTATCAAAGTCACGGTACTTTTTCTCTGGTAAAATACTTTTGTACTTTTTCCACCTTTGATTTATACATGAATCAATACAGCTCTTCTGTTACATCAGCAACCTCATCATGTTACATCATAAGAAAGTGAAGAGAGGGAAGATGTCCCTGGATGATGTAACTCCAAGAGAAGGCAGCCAAAATCCTGTATTAACCATTTCTGCCATAACATCCTCCTCCTCCTCTGCCCTCTCTCACTGTCAGTCTCTTCCTCTCTCTTCCTCTCCCTCTCTCTCTCTCTCCTCTCTGTTTAAGAGTCGCAGATCTTCTTCAGTGTCTCTCCTCCTGAGGCTCTCGGCTCAGTCCTCATTGATATCCTTATAAGAGCAGAGCAGGCAGATTTCAGCACCGAGTGTCAGGCAGAATTGATGCAAGGCAGCAGAAAGGAATGCAGACCTGCATCTAAAGAGCGAAGAGCCAGAGTAAATGTTTAAGAAAGGAGGAAGGTTCTGTTCTGGAGGCTGAAGCCCTCACTTGACCTGTTGGAGTGCTTGAACACAAGCACCTTTTCTCCATCTGTGTACTTGTGTTTATTCAGCCCATTTTATTTGGGCTAAGCGATAAAAAAAAAAAAAATTGGATTGACTGAAATTACATCCACTCCTTGACCAATCCATATGTGACTGATGAAGCAGCACATTACTTCAGGATCAACCTGATCAGTGACACCGTGGTCAGTTCATCCTGTCTGTTGTCTTGATCAGTAATCTTAAACACTGGACATTGTTCTGACTCTTAAAGGGATACACCAACTTTTTTTTTGTTTTCATGCCTTGCGGATTGACACCACTCTTTTGATTGTGTGTGCAGTAACAAGGAAGAGACAGCCAAAGCTCGCCCACCACTAACTAGCTTAGCTCAAACACCGGGAGTCAGTGGGTAGTGTTAGCCTGCCTCTACCTACAGTCATCAGATAAACTCTTCAGCAACTCAATGGCCCTGTGTGCTTGTTGTGACTCATTTTTTTTACTGTGTTATGTTGAGTTATTTTCTACTATCATCATATTATCTTCTTCTAATTGTAAACAGAGGCTTCGTTTTGTTGATCTGCTTCCGCGGTGGTTTGTGCTAGAGATGTGAAGTTTGTGAATAAATCGAGTCTTTTGAATGGCTCTCTTAAGTGAGCGATAAGAACCGATTCGCAGTTGTGGGTGAACCATTCATTTGCAAGCTACTCTTAAATTTGCAGGCAATTTGTATTTAAGAATGGCTGACTGTAGGCAGAGGCAGGCTAAGACTTCCCATTGACTCCCAGTGTTTAAGCTAAGCTTATTATCAGTGGGCGAGCTTTGCCCGTCTCTCTTTGACTACTGCACACAAAAGAGTCTGGCAACAGACCTCTGCTTTCTGGCCTTTTGTTGCAGGCTCCCCTGTGAGGCCAGGATGTAAAGACATGAATCACAAAATAGAATCAGAAAGGTCCATCCATCACCTATACCAATTATCCCTATCAGGGTTGCAGACAATCACGTTTACACCTGAACTAAAGGACAATAAGGGTCAAGCATGTTTTTGTGTTGTGGAAGGCCCCACAGGAAGAGCATTCAAGCTCTGCGATGAGAGACTCTGGTCAACACAGGGAGTCAAACCAGCAATGTTCTTGCTGTGAGGCATGTGCACTGACCTGCTGAGCCCTCATGCCACCAAACCATACCTCCAGTTTTAGCTAAATGAACTGTAAAATAAAAACAGGTCGTCACATGAAGAGATACCTAAAAGATAGCATTGGCCGACACTGAAGGGATGGTTGAAGTTAGCTTAAAGGCTGACCTTTTTTATGCATCGACTCCATTCGAAGAAGATATGCTCAATATGGATTTTTTGCTCTGTCAAATTTACGAATCTGTCTTTGGGGATTTGTTTGTACATAAAAACAGGATCAAACCACAGTAACATAGTACATGCAAACAACAGATGAAGCCAAGGAAGAAACAAGGCCTTGATCGAACCCTGAGATAAATAAAATTATCCATAGGGAATCAAAATTGATAAACGATGACTGAAAATATGAATAAAACACAATAAAAACATTCTGTCAAATTAAAATGTGCAATGAAGAGGACAAAAGTTTGTAAAAAGTATTTAAAAAAACTATAAAAACCAAAGAAGCACTGAGTAATCTGACTGCAGAG
Source organism: Cetoscarus ocellatus (assembly GCA_037902135.1). NCBI lineage: Eukaryota > Metazoa > Chordata > Actinopteri > Labriformes > Labridae > Cetoscarus > Cetoscarus ocellatus. The sequence continues at coordinate 116,881 of JBAMNC010000347.1, read as the reverse complement.
GGGATGAACTATTTAGAAAAGCAGTTTGTTTTACCGACAGGTAAAACATAACGACGTCCAGGGCAGAAGGTGGATAATATTTACTTTGGAAGGAAAAGCATCCATCCATCCATTATTTGTTTATCCCTTTTGGGTTCGTGAGGGGCTGGAGCCTATACCAGCTGTCACAGGGCCACATAAAGAGACAGACAACCATTCACACTCACACACATGCCTAAGGGCAATTTAGAGTCACCAATCAACCTAATATGTATGATTTTGGTCTGTGGGAGGAGGCTGGAGTGCTGAGAGAGAAAAAGTCCACACAGAAAAGCCCTGACAACATCGGGATTAAACCAGCATACTTTTTGCTGTGAGGCACTTGCAGACATGAATGATTTTCAACACCTCATCCAATTTTGTTCACCAGTTTCTTGCAAAAACAAAAAAAACACCTGTAATCTAAGATTTGGTTAAAATTGTTTGTATTTTTCCTGTTTCACTGCATTTAGTGTTTTTGCTCACTTTTGTGTTGGCATCACAGGCTGAGTCATCAGTTTGTTTGTTTTCTTCTATGATTGTTTGGCTCAGTAAAAGAAAGTATGTGTTCAGTTTGTGTAAAATCATATAGAGACGTAATCTCTGTAAATCTCAGCCTGCATAGGCCGACTGAAACACAGCATCACGTGGTGCTGGTTTCCACGGGGGAAAGTTCATCCTCAGTTGAAACCTCTTTCTGACCGGTGCACTGCTAAGCTTCGCAGCTTAAAGTTTGATTAGCAAAGAGATGCTTTGAAGTCGGGTCACTCTGGGATTTGTTGGGGTACTGACTCGAGGTGTTTATGTGATGTCATCGCTGTAAGACATCCTGTGTTGCAAGATGAAATAACTGAGCTGAGTTTCAAAACTATAATTGGGTCCTTGACCCCGAGGGACGATTAAAGTCAGAACAAGTCCAGCTGAGTGGTCTCACTGCTGCAGGGTCTTTTTGTAGCTGGTGACGTTTGGAGATCTGAAAACAATTCCTCATTCAGCAGCGAGAAATAGACAGAGGAGCTGAGGTGGTGAGTGATTATCTGAACAGAAATAAACAGACTGAAATCTATAAATGATGTGATTTATTTAGGGACTAGTTTGGATGTTTAGCCGTTTAAGAATGTTAAGCAGCTGAATGATTTCATTCAACATGAGTAATTATCTTTTGAAGCTTTAAAGGTATAGTATGTGGAGTTTATAAAATGCAAACTGATTTTTTTAGGTTAATTAAGAAAATTATTGATTTATAGTCATACCTATATACCTTTAGTTCAGTAAGCTTTTAAATCTCTAACAGGTAGTGTCTTCTTGGTGTGATGAAGTCCCCATGAATGAATGGCTTGATTATTGTTGCTGTGGAAGTGCTTGATGTTTAGTCTTTTGCTCCAAAAGGACACATGGCCACCCTCTGAGCTCCAGTCCTCTGCTTCTGTATATCATTAATGCATTTGTGCTGCGTACTATTGATGCAGCAGCAGGAGGAACATAACACACAGCCTTAAGCTGGAGATACACATGCAGTTTATCCCTGCGTTCACGTTTGTGTTCTTTGGCATTATGAGCGTCTTTGTTGACACACTTGCCTGTATGTGATGCGTGTTACTGGAGGACACCACTAGAGGGCGTTAAAGACCTCAGGCTGTATGTAACTACCTGTTGTTTTAGAAGCTAACTGCAAACATGGCGGTAATTCTAAGAGTAAAAGTAAAATAAACACCAATAATCAACATCATCATCAAGTATTTGTTGTTCAGACTTCACCATCAGCATTGCTGCGTTATGTTCCTACAATATTTTTCTCCGTGCACCATCAGAACTGTTGTTGATGTTGATGATTGTGGTCTTGATTTTTCATTTTGTCTAAAAAACTTTTCGTCACAGTTGTTTCTACTGCTGTAATCAATTAACCTGGCACACCACATGGACCATTCCATATATTTCACCAGTCCATCGGGGAAAGAGCCCATAGAAAGTGTTTGGGAATGGGCAGAAACATTCAGAAGCATATGTGGCAGGTGATGTAGTCATGAAGTAGATAATGTAGTAGTTGGGAGCTACTGCCGTGGTCTAAAGGACAAAATGTGAGCTAGGGCTGAATGAGTTTAGGTAAAGATCTAATTGTGATTTTTCTGGCAGATATTTCAATTTCAGTTCGATTCATGATTTTCTTCAAATGAAGCTTCAGTGCAATATTCACTATGTTTACAGTATAGACAACAGTAAGGAAATCACTGATCAAAAGCACAGAACACATTACTCATCTTGTAATATTGATAATATATAATCTGTTTAAGGGACACTCCAACTTCTACTACTACACAGAGTCTTTGTGTTGTTGACCTGCTTACCAGCACTTCTGTAAATGAAAATCACAGCAAACTTGTAAAATAGTTGACACAACAGATCCTGGGTCAGTCCGGAGCGCTGCAAAAAAATTGCAGCTTTGGCGATCACATGATTGAGTTCTCTGAAATTGTGATTTTGTTCTGAAACAATAAATCTTTCAACCGTAACATGAGCCACTTCATGAGACAAACTCAGCAAAACATGTTGGAAGCGGCGCAAAAATACCTTGTTCTTGAGAAGTCTGTAGTGTTGTTTTTTTTTTTTTTTTTTTGGTTAATAAAGAAATGCGGTCTAAATCTGCCCTCCAGTTTATAGGATGCTGAATCGTAGATTTGAGCTCAGAGGGATGGATCTGCCTGATTACAGACCCTGAATCAGGCTGGTCTATCTGCTCTGAAGGTTAGTGATCAATCTGTCCTTCCTCCTCTGCCTTTCCACACATCCTCCTGGTGACGCGTAGACTGCAGCTCGCTCCTGTGTTGCTTTAATTCTGGACGACATGCACAATGCATGGGCTGAATTGATAAAGGAGATGTGTGGCTGTCATAAACATGCCAACAAAAGAAACAGACCAATAAAAAAAGGAAAAAGTTGAAATGAATAAAATGATACCACAAAAAGAGCATTTTGAGTACAGAGCAAAGATTTAGCAAGTTAAAAAGAGGTCTAAAATCTAAATATTTGTCTAGTCTTCCTGGGGTCCATACATACAGCAGCCAAACATAACAGGATGTTAAAATACAGCAGACGTTTTACTATCATACAATCTTACTCTCCCAACATCAGAAATTTCAATGAGTATCAGTCAATGATGTCAAAGACACATAAACATCTACTCAGATTTCAATGAGAGACAAAGAAGCCGAGCTTCACCCTAAAATGTGATGCTCTAGCAGCTCATTTTTCATTTTGAGTTCATAGTAATAAATATGTGAGTTGCATACTTCACATGACACAAGTCACTCTGCTGTGATCAGCCACCTCCTGTAGTTCACTGCAGTTTGTTTGCCTGAAAATATTTTGTTTTGTGCCAGCTTGGTTTACTTCTAAGAAAAGCTTCATCAAGTCAAAACTGATCGTATGAAATGAGCTTTATAAATAAACTTTCTGGCGTGACGCGTGAATGCCTGTGACTTGTTGTGATATTGTAAAATCAACCAGTGATACAGAGAGGGGGACAGGATGTATCATGTTTGTCTCTGTACAGGCTGACATGTGCGTAAGTGAGAATGTGAGAGTAAACAAAAACATAAACAGTGAAATAAAGATACACTGGTACAAAATATGCTGTCTTTTAAGGGGTTAAAGTATGCAAAGAAGGGAGGGGATTGGGGTAGTTAAGGAATGAGAGGAAGCAAGAAGGGGTCAGAGGTGCAGGATAAACGGATACCAGGGATGACAAATCTCCAAAATGAAAAGCAGAAGGATCGGGAATGAAAACATGGCAGAGCAGCGAGCAGGCGTGGAGTCGTCCCTCGGTAAACACAGCCGGCTGCCTGACGGGGTGACCTCTCCGCGCAGCAGCCACTCACAACACTTGTTGCCTTATTAGGGGCGTCTACTGGGAGCAAGAGGCAACAGAGGGAGGGGAAGGTGGGGTGAGTTTGTGTGTGAAAGGGAGAGGAAGCATCAACAGGCGAGTGAACGAGCAAGGGAGTGAGATGAAGACGTGGTTCAGAAGAGTGTGACTGATAGTAAACCTGGAGGTTTGTTGTAATCACGGTTATTCAGTGGAGCTGGGGTCATGTCGACTTTAAATGGGATTTACACTCAGTTTTTATGATTGGATGTCATATTAATTTGCATGGAGTATTTTTAAGATTATTTTTAGGGCATTTTGTGCCTTTATTGAGAGAGAGACAGTGGATAGGTTAGTACAAGGGGGTGAGAGAGCGTAGGGGAGGACACTGCAAACTGGGCACAGGCTGGATTTGAACCTGGGCCTGCAGAAGTATATACAAGGGTCGTGCCTGGTTGCTTACCACTAGGGCTGACTGAGTTTAAGGAAAATATGTAATTGTGATTTTTTTCTCAAATATTTTGATTTCAATGCAATTCATGATTTTCTTCAAATCAAGCTTCAGTGCAATATTTACTATGTTTACAGTGTAGACAACAGTAAGGAAATCACTGATCAAGAGCACAGAACACATTATTCATTATCTAATATTGATGATAAATAATCTGTTTTCATTATCTATGGGACACTCCAACTTCTGCTCCCAAACAGAGGCTTTGTGTTGTTAACCTGCTTACCAGCACCTCTGCAAATGCAAATAACCTGCAAATTGGTAAAACAGTGTGTGAAATAGTTGACACAACAGATCCTGGGTCAGTCAGGAGTGCTGCAAAAAATTGCAGCTTTGGCGATCACATGATTGCATTGTCTAAAATTGTGATTTTGATCTGAAGCAGACGTGAACACAAAACAAAGCACAAGAAGGCCAAAATAATCACTGAGCACTTGTAAACCAATGCTAGCTAACACTGAAGTTGAAACATCTGCAAAGTCTAGTTACAAAATAAAAGAAATGTTGGCATGTATAGGAAGTTTCCTGATTCTTTCCAGGTTTTGGAGGAAATCAGGTATTTTTTATATACTGGGGTCAGAGACTGCAAGGTTACTCTAGACACCAAACAATAACAGATATGTAACAATAATATGTGATAAAAACAGGTTACCGTGTGTTCCTGTTTGTAGTGTGATAATCTCCAGCTAAAAGCCCGGTGCTCTTGAAGAGGGAGGCATGAATTCAAAAAGAAGAGCCTACAGGACTGTCTTCAGGAGCACTCGCTTGAGTCGAAGATTAATCAATCAATTAATCAATCACTCAATCTTTATTTGTAGAGCACCAGTTCACAACAAGTGTTATCTCAAGACTTTATAAAAGAGCAGGCTGAAGACTTATTCTTCATTTTATAGATACACAGATATACATATGCATATAAATGTATATATTTCATACACATACATAAAAATGAGACTTTATGATAGAGATGAATCCATCCTAAATCTGTCCTCATCATATTTATCTCTGCTGAATATAGATTCAGTCAATCTTTATTTGTATAGCACCATATTTGTTGAAAATGAATTTATTAAGGGAAAGCCCCTTGAGACGTGGCATCTCATTTTCAAGAGAGCCCTCCTGTCTATGTGGTTGTAAAGATAGTTACTATGGATGAATAATCAATACAGCATGGATAGAGAAATCAATCTAATATTAACATTAATATCTATAATGAATATAATCTGGAGATGAATGACGTTGATTAATAGCAGCATCTAGCTGAACTGCCATTAAATTGGGTTTAACTGGTCTAAAAGTATGAATTTATGTTAAATTATGTCATTTCTGTTGATGGTTGATGCAGAATGGAGCACATGGAGTGGAGCAGGTCCACAGCAGCAGATCATCCGTGATTGTTTGTCAAGGTCAAACTAATATATGTTTCCTGTCTGCAGGAACTACCATGTATTTAATTTTGTTGATCTCTCTAAAGTCAATATCAGGGACTGTAATGGTAATGGGATGGAGCTAAGGAAAAGGCGAAATAATTGTAATTGTATTTTATGTATACTTTTGTAACTCAAGAGCAAAAAGAAGAGTTAAGGGAGCCGAAATTTCACTTTTAAAAATACCGCATCAAGATAAAACACCAATAATACTCTTACTCCGTCTTCCCTTTAGCAGGCATTAGTGTTTATTTATCCCACAGCAAGGGTCAAAGTGATGATGATGTAAGGATCTGTCATGTGACTGATCACTGAGCACGGTTACCTCCCATGCCTCCTTGTCTGACTCCTGTAATCACTCTACCTCATGTGATGACTGAGACAAGTGGGATTTATCTTTCATTGGATAACGCCATGTCTGCACCTACTCTGTGTGATTGTCTGTACCTCTGGAGCCGAGCCAGCGTGAGACAGAGTGTCAATTATATATATACCTTCACAAAGAGGAAGATGGTGGGACATTTGGAAATATAACAAAATTACATTGTACCTGTAACTTATGCATTTTACACAAATCTTAATTTAGTGTCAGAACATGGACTAAAACTCAGAGGCAGATAACTGAGGTATAAAACGGCATCAAGAGCCTGAAGCAGCAGACAAGTGAGACCCAAAGGAAGGTTCATTAAATTTAAAGAAAGGAAAATAAAACTGAATGTAGGAGAGTGTTTCAGGGCCACTATTTTTACAGCAATACTTTTGACATATAGTAGTCAAACTTTATGTATATAGCACATTTCATATAAATTCTTTTTTTTCTGTCCATTAGTTTTTTTTAGAGATCTAGGGCTCTAATTTCATAGACCAGGCGCAGGAATGGTGCACCTGCCCTGCGCTGCGCCTGCCCTGCGCCAGCATGGTGTCCAGGGCATTTTGCAACTTTTGTGCGTGGCGCTGTCCGGCACAGCGAGGCGCACCCACGCCTCCATCCCTCCCACCAGCGCAAGTGTAGAAAGGGAGGAGAGAAGGCGTGAGTGGGTTTAACACAGCCGAGTGTAATCTTCACCAATCAAATGAACGCCTCTCCTTGCCTTTAAATGCACTGCAGCGGAGGCGCAGTGACAATTTCACCTTGGTGTCGAAGAGCCGCTGTCACTTTTACAGCAACTGGGAGAGCGCAGGGGCCACAATGCGCGTCAACGTGTGGACCACCTCGCGGGACAGATGTAATCTGTTCCTGTGTCGTGAATAGGAGTACAAAATTAAGTGATCATTACATTTAAACAGAGCAGCAGGCTAATCCATTCATCATGCATTCCTGGTCTGTCATCGCCAAACAGCAGAACCTTTGGTAAAATACTCTCTCCCGGTATATCTCCTCCTCATCCTCCTTGCAATAATGTACTCCATCTTTTTAGATCACATTAAGAACAAAGATTAAAACAGAGAAATATGGGCAATCACAGGTAAATCCTTAAGACACCGAGTGACTTACATTTACTCAGCAAGCATCTCTCTCTTTTTCCTTTTCTTTTGAATTTCATGAGATGAGAGAAGCCGGATACTCCGTATCAGATGATGTGGCTGTTTGGTTGAGTAAGGTTGAGTTTCCATTATGACAAACGTCTCTGATCCGACATCAGATGTGACGGGACAGTTAACATAGATACAAATGTATGTGCTGGTTCAGACGGTTACATTAAATAGTGGTTGCTGCAATTGATTATTGCATTAAAATGTGCCTGACACTCTGGAAATCCTGCCTGTGAGGTTCTGGCGACGTGTGGGCACTGTGTACCTGTCAGCCAAATTACCACTGCACCGGGTGCGCTTCACCTGTGCCGAGGATAGGCCAGGTTGGAGCTGGCAAGCTTTCCGCACAGTTTTTTGGCACAAAATTGTCACTGCCAAGCTGAATCTGTCGACACCTCCCCCTGGTGCGCCGTCACACCCATCTCGGCGCAGCCGGTCTACCAAGTTGCCAAATTGGCTGCGCACAGCAGTGCGCCGGAATAAATTACCACTGTGCTGCACCAGGAAATTAGGGCCCCTAGAGACAGTGTGCGTTAGAAGATGAAAGATATATATATAAATAATCAAATATTTGTCTGAATATAGATATATATATCAATGCACAAGTATTCCTAACAAAGATCAAACTTTAAGCCGGTATTGACTATAGTGATCTAAAACCACAACTTTTTTTTCTCCTTCATTTAATATTACTCCAGGGGCCAGGTTGGAAGCAGCAGGGGGCCTTATGTGTCCCTCAGGGCTTCCAGTTGATGATCATTGCCTTACACTATAAGGGCCCGATCTACTAAAGGTTTGCGTGTATAAAAACACATGCAAACTTGATAATGCGTGCAAAGCTGATCTACTAACAGGGTTCACAGAGGATTGGGTCTGTCAAATGAGCAAAATAGCATGCGCAGACCATTTAGCGTGTTTGCCTTCATGAATATGCAGAATACATGCAGTTTATCAGAACGCGCAAAATACTGGGAGGAGGAGATGCATATGTGATCATTTAGCACCCGCAATGTGAGTTATCAAACCCGCAACTGACTGCGCGCAGTGTTTTTGCGTCTAAATTTAGCACGTTTGAAAAGCAGGCGCAAAGCAGGCACCGCGTTACGCACAGAGGGCTGCGATCATTGTGGTGAGAAACAGGAGTCGCATTAACAGAATATTTTCCATCACTGACTAAAGTTTTTAATGAATTACAGAAACATTTGGAGGCTGTCTGTCATTATAGAGGACTGGAGAAAGAGGGACAATTCAGTGTGGCTTCGTGATGCAGACGCACGATTAAAGTAAACCCTCTCTGTTTTGCGCTCTTAATACATGGTGGAGGAGGTCATTTAACCTATGTAAAAAAAAAAAAAAACTTCATAGCCATAATAGCTCCATTTGTCACTCAGGGCTGACTGCATCATGCTCTCCACATACTGACAGAGTTTGACGCAGTGTGACGTCACGACATGCTGAACCAACGCTACTTTATTTCCATCCCTTATGAAGAATGCAAAAAGAGGAGGTGCTCTAGGAACTACACAGTGCCAGATCCACCCGGCCTGTTCGATGGCCACGTCTGGCCCATCACGTCTGACGTCCTGTCCGTGTGTTCGTAACTGTAAGACTGCTCTTCACCTGAGAGGTTGTTGGTGATGAAGCTGTGTCACTATGTGAATCCTGTCATTTAGATTATGTTTGATTGTAATCAGAAAAGGAACATTTAAAATAACGGATAACAATATGGCATGAGGTAAAAAGACCTCAAAATAACAGACAGCAAAACAGGTTGCTGCAGGTGTGTTCATCTGCCTCTAACTCCATGGCTTCAGACTTCATTTTTCATTTGTCGCCACTCTGCTCTCCCAAGCTCTTCATGGTGAGAGCCAGCAGCACACGCAAAATCCTCCTTTAAAGAGAGCGGTCCACACCACTTTTGCGGCTGTTATCAATTGTGCACGCAGTCATAGTAGATCACCCTCAACACGCCCACTACTAGCACGTGCAACTTTTTGGGTTGCACACGCAATTTAGCACCTGTTATTTTGGATCTTAGTAGATCAGGCCCTGAGTGTACAGAGAGCACAAACCTCCGCAAAGGCATTTCCAACATTTTTGGCCGAGTTGATTACAAAAACAAATTTAAAAATCTTTAAGAAGTTCCTTGATCTGCATCTGGATTCGGATCCCCATCAAAATCTGACTGATTGGTCACTGGCCCATTTCTAACCTATCCTGAAAATTTCACCAATGTCAGTTTGTAACCCTTAAAGTTAACAAACTCCTGTTAACAAACTAAAAGTCAAACTAACAAACGCTGGCAAATACGTAGCCTTCTTGGTGGAGGTATTGATCAGGAACGAGCAACTTTCATGTTATCCTCAAAGACAGAGGGCCAAATTGTTGGATTTAAATCCATAAAACCTTACATATCACTCATACAAGATAATGTAGCACAAAGTGCTTTACATGAAATACAACGAAGACTACAACACACACAATTACAGCGAAAATTAAAAAATAATTGTAATAATAATACTAAACATACAAACCCTGACCCGTCCTCCCCATTGACATTCAGCATGCACTAAAGTAAGGACGACCGAGGAAAAACACAAGGAGCTAAGACTGTAATGATAAATCAATAATTATAAATAAGACAGTAATGATAAGTCAATATTTATAAATAAGACAGTAATGATAACAGAACAGACAACATAAAAAAACTTAAAGACCAATTTCAAAATAAGATAAAAACTACAGAAATAATAAAATACTAAAAGCTGTCATTGATTAAACATGCTTAGATAAGATAATAAGAAAATAAATAAAAAGAGGAAAGTAAACACAAATTAATAACCCTGAAACTAAAATGTAGTAAAAACAGATAAAACAGGTTAAAAGCATTAAAAGCCAGCTAAAAGCCAGACTAAAAGGTAGGTCTTGAGTTTGCTCTTAAAAATATAGATATAAAGAGATTGTATGAATAAGAAGAATAATAAAAATAAAAAAGAAAAATACCTGCAATTAAAAAAGATCTAACTTCTAGCAAATTATATTTTTTCAATAAAGGACAGGATTCAAGTCAAGCAAAGGTACCTTTTCAGTGCACATCAGCTATATCAACAGAAATAATATTGTCTGACCCTAAAATTGGTTTGATCAATATTAAATATCCGATAAACTTCCTCATTGCTGCCTCCACCTTCTTTGTGTTACTGAGTTTTATGATGTGGTGGACTCGAGCTTTGCTGTTGCAGAGGAGAGAGAGGTGTCCTAGCTCTCAGAGGCAGTGTTGAAAATCACAGATTTTATGGCTTTACTTTTGGGAAGTTTGAGTTCCTGATGTGCGTGTGTGTTCAGAGCACCATCTGACTCCCAGTGGCCTTGGTCTGGACCCTTTACCACCCCCTGCAGCCCTGCTGGCACCCTCCTCCAATCCTGTCCCAGAGTTTTTATCATCAAGGCTAATTTCTGCCTGTAATCTGATTAGGGCTCTGAGCTGCTTTAGCACCCTGCTGTGCTGTCTCTCTCCCTCAGCTCCCTTTGCGAGCACACACACACACACACACACACTCATGACAGCCAGTGTGGAGCTCGCCGTGTAGCGGGGCAGTCACTCTGCTGTGGCCGTGTGCTTGTCGGTGTGTGTGGGGTCGCGTCACCACCTCCATCCTCTGCAGCCCTCGCTCCAACCGCTGCCAGTGAATCAACCGCCGCTGGGACCAGAGGAGAGTCTAACAGCGGGGCATCCTTCTGTTCTTCTTCCTAAACATGTTTCGAAACCCATGGATCTCTAGTTACCATGTGAACCATGTGCAGCCCTGTGGCCAAGGTAAGGCCTGTGAGAGCGGAGGTTTGGTGTGGCTGTGGATGACTTACAAACCTGTTGGAGAACCTTTAACGATGAAGGCTGCTGGGATGTTAGTTGTGCAATTTGGCCTCTTGCGTTGATGGCTGTTGTTGACAAAGAGAGCAGAGGAGGTTCCACTTGAGTGATGGGGGTCTAAGTTTGTGGTTGACACCTCGTTTTGCTCTTGTTGGTCTGTTTGATTGGATGAAATCAAGGCTTGGCCATGTGGCCTCAAAATACAATCCTTAATTTTTTTCCATAAAACTCAATTTTAATCAATTTTTTTCCCTCTCTAAAAAAAAATCCTCCAAGTGGCACAAAATGACATGAATCAAATTTTGCCTATATGTTGTCAAAATATATTCCCAAACTAAACAGAATTCCTGCTTAAAGTTAAAGTGTGTGTCATACAGTGCTGATTATGTAGCTTGAACAGGCAAGTTTGTCTACATAAGCATTGAAAGCTAAGCTATTTTCACAGCTTATTAACATGAAAACATTTGATCAATATTTAATCCTATGTAAAAAAACAATTACAAGACTATAAAAGTGCTTGTGCAAAAGCTGACAGGGCCTACCATCATGAAAACTGTACATTTTCAGTAATTATATTTTCAAACATTGCAACAACTTACAATTGGAGTAAGTCAAGAAAAAACATCTTGATTTTTAATTTTTAAATCCTCTGCAGAAACTACTTCGAATTAATCAGTTTAATAAATATAGGCTTAGATGACACAAGGATTTATGTTGTAAGACTGAAAAGTCTTAGGAAAACACCAGGGATGCATAATATTTGATTTTTGGCAATTTTTGATATGTTGATATTTCCAATATTCATACTGATATGTAGAAATAACTCAAAATATTAATACTTGATTACACTGTAATGATATGCAAAATCTATTTTCACTGCAACAGTGAAATCAAGCTTCATGATACCTTTAAAGACACACAAACAACACTGTAACAAGGGCTGCAGAGTTGATCATAATTTTATTTTTACAGAATGAGCCTTTGCAAACCCATATCCATGTTCTTAATTTTTGCCTTAGATTTTTTAATGTAGTTGATATGGTTTAGCTGTGGTATAATGGCCCTGCTTTCACACCTTTTTATGTTGTTTACTACAGATAAAAACAATTAGATACCTTTTAGATTCAGAAGAAACCACAAGGGTTGAATAAGACATGGAAAATAACATCTGCTATCTGCTATCAAAGCATCTTTTTTTTCATCCTGCAGGCCTAGTAACAACCTACTTACAGAATATTGGCCTAATTTTATGAAGCTTATGGTTAATGCACCTAATTAAACAACGGGCTTCCACAAACTTAATGCTGATATGTGATACTAACAACAACTGTGGATATGACAATTAACTTTTGAAGAACTCTGCCAATACTGATGTCATACTCTTAAGGTGAATGTTCATCTGGTGTGTTAGCTTACAGGGTTCCTGCAAATCTTTAAAAGTCTTAAGTATTAAAAGGTCTTAAAATTAAAGCCATAAAGGTCTTGTTTATATCAGTGAAAGGTCCTAAAACTGTTAGCATGTAAAAGTTCCCTGTCCATATACGTCAGGGATGCACAATAATATTGACTCAGCAGATAGTAGCTCAGAAAGCTAATGATCGATATTGACAATTATAGCATTTCTACCAATATTTACAAACTATAGAACTGCTGAACAAATTAGCCACATGCTGTTGTATTGGTTGTAATACTGACAGGTTGTTTCACATCTGTTTCTCACTCAATAGACTTTCACAACGAAAGGAAAAAGTCAGTTTTGGTTGAATAGACACTGTGCTCTTGACATTGAAAAATTGTAGTTATTAGTATTAGCAATAATGAGGTTTGAAATACTGGCTTGTGTTTTGTATTTCTGATGTGAGACCAATGGGATTCAAAGTCATTTCCAGATTAATATTGAGCACCCTGGCTTGTGTTTTCGTACATTTACAATCTCACTTGAAAAAGTTTTGTTATTGAGGTGTCAGTGAAAAAAATGATTTATTATACCACGCTTGTGTTGATTGCTGTTTGTTCTGCAGTCAGAAAAATCATGGAATGTACATCCTGACTATGGATTTAACTACTGGATGATGAATAATGTGCATAAAGAGTAAAACATATCAATATGCATGTGAATAGAGTGAAGAAAGTCAATCAGTCAATCTTTATTTGTATAGTGCCAATTCATAACAGGTGTTATCTCAAGACACTTTACAATAGAGCAGCTGAAGACAAACTCTTCATTTATAGATACACATAAATTAGAAATGCATGATATTATTGGTTTGATATCGGTATCGGCTGATATATAAAAAGTTAAGTATTGGTATCTGCCAATATTGAAATTTTTTCAGATTTTTACAGCCGATATATTGGCCGCACATATCGGACATATATAACGGCTGGAATATTGTCAATTTACACAAATATACAGTATTGAAGCATCTTCTCATCACTGCATAGTTACATCTAAAAATCAAGTGTTTCGTTTTTGCAAGAGTTAAATGCTGTTTTTCTTGTTTTACATCTGTTCCTCACCAAAATATATTGTCCATTATAAAATACAAGTCCATTTTTGTTAAGTACAGAGCTTGTCTCTTGACCAGAAATATCGGTGTAGGTATCGGCGATAATGACTTTAAAAATAGCAGCATATCGGATATATATTGATATATCCACAGAAATCCAATATCGTGCATCCCTAAAATATATGAATAGATACGTATATACATATTTAAAATGCACACACACACACACATATATATGTACATATATATATATATATATATATATATATGTATATTTATATATACACATAAATACATCCAAAACCAAACATGAATCCATCATGGCAGCAAGAAAAAAAACTCTGGGAAGAGCTCCAAAGAGTCATACTGTTACAGAATAATGTGAAGGAATCAGACGCTCTTCGGATGTTGATACTGTAATACAGTGTCTGATGCTGCAGAGTCAACAGGTGTGCTCTCATTAATTTCCTGCTTCCTTCACTGTGAAGCTCTACCTCTGTCATCTCCTGATGAGACGAAGAAGAGCTGCAGCCCTTCAAAACAGATTGTGTGCAAGTGAAAGCTAGAGAGTCTATTTTGCACCTCTGAATATTTATAGAAAATCCCTCTCCTCACCACGCTCACTTTGGGACCGTCAGCAGCCTAAGCTGCTCTCTGGCACTGCCAGCCTTCAGCCTTGTATGCTGCTTGTTTTGTTGACAACCTGCAGGCGTTTCCAGGGAAAGCTGAACTGACTTCTTTGCAAGGGGGCTTTCCAGAAAGAAAAATAGTCCATTACAGGTTTACAAAACCCCACATGGGCCCTACAGGCTTAAAATAGCCTCATGGGTTAGGATGATGCAAATAAAGAATAAAAGGTAAGACATCCCAAACAACACAAGTAATTAAAAAGTGCATGCCACAATCATTGAACTAAGCATCTCTGACTTGTTCCATACTCGTAAAAACCTCACACTGAGTGCTTTAGTGTCCCTGTTTTTCTTCGCAAAACAACGTGGAGCCCTTGAACTTCATTAAGAGAGCATTAGGAGTGTCTTTCTACCTCCACACCTTTCACTTCCTCACCGTCTGTCCTGCCAGACATGCTCGTGGTATTGCCACACTGTCTCCGGAGGCCAAAATAAGACGGAGGTGTTCCCAAGGCGTCTGGAGCAGTAACAGGATCTGTCTCCTATACTGGGATACAACTTTACAACAGGCTGCTGTTGCTCTGACGTGAGAGCGAGGGGGGCGGCTGTCGGCTGGGAACTGGATGTGAACTTTTCTGAGTAGTCATTTATCTGAAAAGTGACTCACAGGAGAGGCTGGAAGTTTGCTGCCAGAAGCACAAGGCGGAGTATTAATGTTTTACTCTGAGAGAAGAAAGTTACGTCTCTTATTCAGCTTGTAGTCACTGGTTTTTAGTCCAGCTGAGTCATTTTGTCCTTTTACTCGACCATAAATAAAGCTGAAAAATGACTACCTGACACACCAGATGGACCATTCAGTATATTTCACAAGTCCACCAGGGCAACAGCCACAGAAAGTGATTGGGAATGAGAAGAACCTTTCAAAAACATATCCAGCAGACGATTGGACGATCTTTCCATCAGTCACATTAATTATGGGCCAATGGGATAATGTAGTAGGTGGGCTGATTGGGCCGTGTTGCTTTGGGCCAATCACAGTCATTGTAGATTGGATCTGCATGATTATGGTCACTGAGGATCCAGCTGCTGCACAAGGTTAGAAAAATGTGGAACAGCAGAAAAAATCGTAAGAAGAGTCATTTTACTTGACCTCATTAAAGAGGGCATTAAGGCTGCTCGATTGTGGAAACATTATAATCACGACTATTTTGCTTGAGAGATCACTCATTGATCTTAAAACATCTATGCAGAGATTTATATGATTAGAGGGATACACCAACTTTTTTTTTTTTTCATGTCTTGCCTCACTCCCTAGTCCATGACAGGCAGATTGACATTGCGTTTTTTTTTTGTCAGTTTACTATATGCCTGCATTTCTGAGCTCTTTATCACCAATATCAGTGACATTTATGTCAATCGCACAAAGCCCCTACTGTACTAAAATTGACCTGCTTCTTTTATAGTGATAGTCTGCTTGCTTTAGAAACAGATGCAATCCAAGGAAACAACATTATATTCTTCAATAAATTATACTTTTGACTTATTATGGTACATTTGTATATTCTGCCAATACTATGGCCAATATATAGGATAAATATGCCAATAAATTTAACTTTTGAAGCTATTACCTGCCAAAACTTATATCATACAGATAATATCACATATACTTATGCTCAAATTTAGTTTGGGGAGTTTTCAGGAACCCTGGTGTAAAAATAATAGCTTATCAGAGAACAAGCCTCAAATGTACCTAAATACTCAATAAAATGGTACACCTATAGACTGAGGTTATAAAGTTAACACTAGATTTTCTCAAATGTAAAAAACATGCATTTATGCCAAGCAGACACTTGTGGCTGGTTTATATAAAATAAACAGTGGGGTAAATCAGTGACAAGTTGCTTAAATAAGATTAAAGAGGCCCAGATTGGGCAACACATCTTTGAGTTTAAAGGCTAATTTGATTCCCAAACACAGCACAGCAGTTTATAATGCTATTAGACAGGATTTTACTAGTCTCTGCAACAGTCCGTTCATCCTTCAACCTGGCAGTTTTCAAAGTAAACAGCAACTCTGCAGTTTATGTTTATGCCAAACTGATGCTGTGAGGTATAGCATTGCACTGTGGGTCTGTGAAAATAGCATCACGTCTGTAAGCAACATTTGGTGCTGGAGATATGATGCTACTTTGAAGCACATGCTATGAAAATGAACCAGGAGCTGCCGTCTTGATCAGTTGTTTGAACACAGACTTACGGTTTTCAACCATGTGACGGCTGCAGTGCCACCAGCTGTGATATAAATCTAAGGTTTATGGACCAAAAACAGCCTTTTCAGCAACCAGAAAATGAAAGAAATGTGCACTGACTTTTGACAGTAATGATTTGCTTTATTTGTCCAACTATCATCACAAGCGTACTGGATATCCAAGAGTGGAGCTCAGATGTTTATGATCTAAGATGGTTAAATTTCCAAGAAGTTGATAAAAATCACACATGCTTGTGTGATAGTTGAATTTGGGCTATTTCAACAACTGTTAGCATAAAACTTCATTTGCAATTGAGGCATGCACGACTTAAATCAGTCTCAATATTGGCAGCTACTTTGATCTTAGTCATAGTAACTTTTTCATCATTTTTGTCCTCATTTCGGTTTCTGAAAATACTACATTGATGTTAGTTTACATGATCAATCAGAATCCTTTAAAGCAGGAAGAGGTGGGAGCTACATAGATGCTAACAGCTTCAGTGGCAGTTTTATCAGATCTTGACCACATTTCTTTATTAAATTAAAAACAAATATCAGCACTACAAACTTGAATGTTGGATGTTACTACTTGACTTGGATGTTTTCACTCCACTTTTACATGTTTTGACCAGAGTTTGTTTTATGAAGTGGCTCACCTTCTGTAGTACAGTAGTGGCGGCCTACTGCATTATCTGATTGGCCCATAATGAATGTGATTGACTGAACGATTGTCCAATCACCTGTCAGATATGCTTCTGAAAGGTTCTGCCTTCTCCAAACACTTTCTATGGGCTCTTTCCCAGATGCACTAATGAATGGTGGTGGTCCATCTCATGTGCCAAGTTAGAAAGTTATTTCTGCACAGAGAAATGCTGTCAAAATGCCTAAGTTTGTGTTTTTTTTACAGCTGTACATCTTTACCAGTACTGCCCTTATTGACAAGCTGCTGAGCTTAATATATCTGCCCAAAATCTAAATAATGATGAACTAGAGTGCCATTACTCCTGAAAACCTGCCATATCACCTGGTAGAAAAGAGTTTGTACTGCTGCTTGATTTATTGTTACTGAACTAAGAGTTAAAATAACAATGTAAAAATCATAATACTCATTTAAATGTACTCACTTGGACAAAAACAAGATGGCTGTCATTGCGTTCAGTGCTGCTGTTGATCACAGGATGTTGACCATGAACAAAATAGTTGCAAGCCTCAGGTCTTTTATAATCAATCATTTGGCTCGCCGGAGGTCTGCAGGACTGAGTAATTTGTAAAACTGATTGGCAGAAGCCAGGCAAATCGGTCAACCCATGGAAAAAGTCACTTCATCATAGAGTGTAGGGATATTTAGTGCATCTAAAATTTATGATGATCCCTGCTGTGAACAGGTAGACTTTAACAATCATTTCCCTAAGATACCAGGGATTTCTAGTCTGCATTTGTTACTTCTTGCCCCTCAGCTGACTTTCTCCAGTATCACATGACTGAGAGGAACATATACCAAAGTTTTCTTTAAAAACAGGATCATGACCGAAGCTTTTAAAAGTCCCCTGCCAGCCCATTTAGCGCTGCTGTTTGTACCAGCAGGGAGGAAGAGTTGTGACTGCTTGAAGTGAATGGTGTCAGTTGATGTGTAATGTGTTATAGCAGCAGCTTTATTTAAGATTATTCACATGTGTATTTAATGCACAGAAAGCGTTTAAGACTTAAAAACAGGTGATACATATGCTTATTGGGTATGTATAATACAGAGTGAGTTCGCCAGCTTTATTTGCAATCAAAAAAATAATTAATTAAACACTGGATGCCTGGGTATTGTAGTTTTTCTCTGTCGTATTAAAACAGGTAACCACATTGTTTGATTTTTACTGGAGTGTTTGTCTGTGGAGTAAAAGACTGATCATTGTTTCTCTTTTCAGGACTTGAATCTGAAGCTCCAAACAAACTCTGCAGCTCAGTCTCTCTGCCAACAGAAACCTTAAGGTGAGTCTGTTTCATCTTCAAGCACACAAAATGAGATGATTAGGACTTTTTCTCAAGTGAATATTTAATCTCACATGCAAAGCTTTAAAGAAGAAAAGGGTTTGAGAAATATGTCAGGTTTTCTGAGGCCATCGCATTCTTTTCATTTTTGCTTGGTCATCAGGTTGTGGATATGGAGGGCTGTAGGTTTCTTACAGCAGAGTGCTTTAGCTTACCATGCTGTGTAAGCATTAAGAGCTGGAGGTGCCTGGGCCAGCTTATCTTAAGACACTTTCTTGTTCACATGACATTATGGCCATAGTACCCTCCCCCAGAAGCACAAAAACCCTTTTATTAGCGTGTACAGTGCTGAAAAGGTTGTGTAACTGTCAGATGAAGTATTGTATACAAATGGTCTTTGTGCTTTTTGGAAAAGTAAAATATACCTGACTGACATGGCACAGTGTATGTCAATAGAAAAAATAACACATAACCTGAAAAACAAATTGGCACATGATGAGAAAATCTGGAAACCATTTGATAACTATATTAAGAATGGAGATGTAGAAGGGCTTCTACAGGATGAAAATGCTGAATGAAAAAAGATAAATAGTTTGTTGGTAGTTCCCTATAAAAGGGAAAAAATGTAAAAGGATGTAGATACTGAAAATGTATGTACTCCACTTTTATGGTATGGGGCTGTATAATTTAATGAACAATTTACCTTAAATAAGGAATTTTTGATTGTGAAAGATACTTTGTTTTGTTTTTTTTCTCCTTTTTTTTCTGAGAGAGATTAGCATTTGTGTGTTTGTGTTTGTTTTTGTGTTGACAACATTATAAAACTGTCTGTACAATGGGAATTGAAAATCAATAAAGATATTGTTTAAATATTTATATATATACATATATATATATATATATATATATATATATACATATATATATATATATGTACCTGAAATTCTTAGTCAAGTTATTATAGAAAATGGGAATAAGTGCCTCCCTGCACAATGTTAATACTTTAAAACTTCTGCATCCAGATTCTGATCATCACCAAAATCAAATCACTTCTCTCTTGTGCCATTACCAACATTCCCAAAATACTCCATCAAAATCCATAGAGATGTTTTTGAGTTATTAGCTAAATTGTGGGTAGAACTGCCCTATGCTGCAACGTTAACAAATCCTTTAAAAAAAATCCTGGATCCACATCTGTGTATAGATCCTCACCAAAATCTAACCACTCCTTCCTTGAACCAACATTCCCTGAAAATTTAATAAAAATCTGTTGTGAACTTTTTAATTATCTTGCTCACAAAAGTCTGAAAGTGAGGCTTGTTTATTTACCCTGTTGTAAATCACTGATTGTGACATAAGGCATTAAGAGAAGAGCTTGATTGTCTCTTTCAACCTGGGGAGAATCAGGACTTAATGACACAGTTCTTAATCTGGATCCTGCTGGCGGTGACACCGGCTGAGCATCACCTTTACCTTCTGTCACCTCCTTAAGACGTAGCGTTTGAGACGGAGTTGTTGGCTAAGCAAAGTTATTGTTAGTTTCACATAATTAAGCCAAAGAAATATACAGGAAAACAAACCAGTGGTTCATTACTATTATCTTCCAGTTAAATTTTTAATTTAAATAGAAATTTGTAATTAATTAAAGAGCCCATTTTCTTTTTTTTTTTGTTTTATACACTCTGCAGTGTGTTGAACATGTCTTTTCTGCTTGATAGAGTAGTTTCATGAACAAAACAAAGACTTCTCCTTCTCCTCATGCTTACTGTCTGTTAAACTGACTATCCGGCATAGGGGGTTATCTTTCTTATAATGCTGATTAGTCATGGATTTTGAAAGTCCAACAGCCTTCTTCTAACATTACAGTCTCATCCTGTCTTTATAATGAAAATCCAACAAACATTTTGCATGTTTTTTAATTAAAAAAAAAAAAAAAAACTGTCTCTTTCTATTGTGGAAAAAAGGAAGTCATCAATGATTTTTTTGTCATTTTATTAAAGGAATACACCAACATTTTTTTTGTTTTCATGTCTTACCTCACTCACAAGACCATGACAAGCAGACAGACTCCACTCTTTCGACTGTGCGTGCAGTAACAAGGAAGAGACGGGCAGAGCTCGCCAACCGCTAATTAGCTTAGCTCAAACACTGGGAGTCAATGGGTCGAGTTAGCCTGCCTCTGCCTACAGTCATCAGATAAACTCTTCAGCAGCTCTAAACAGTCCTGTGTGCTTGTTGTGACTCTTTTTTTTTATCGTGTTATGTTACGCTATCTATTTTTAGACTAAGATAAACACTTTATGTGATTTTTGAAAGAAATACATGTGAAACTAAACCGCAGGGCGGATGTGCAAACCACTATGGACGTGCTTGTAAGTAGGTCAGCAAAACAAAGCACGTCCGTCAACAACAAGCAGGTAAAAAACACAACAACAGGACTGTTTAAATGAAGGAATGGTGTCTGTCTGCTTGTCATGGGCTCGGGAGTGAGGCAAGACAAGAAAAGAAAGAAATGTTGGCGTATCCCTTTAAGGATGACTGAAATACTTGTGGTGATCTTCAGTTTTGTATGTGACTTTGTCCTCTTTTCCAGTTTTCAGAGCGACTTTCCTTTGGGTGACAAGACCGCCTTGGTCAAGAGTGTTTCAGCAACAGATGCCAAGTATCTGGCAGTTCTTCCAAAGGGTGTGCACTGGATTTGAACTCCTCATGAAACCAACAGTTTGCCTCTTTTATACATTTCCAGACACTGAACATGCTTTCTTCTGTTTTGCTGCTCAGTTTCAGAGTTGAAGAAATACTTTGAAGGATCTGCCCCACAAGAACCAGAGATGAACAGGTATCATTCTCTGTTTTAAACCTGAACTTTTCTAAGTATTTATATTAACTCCAACTCATGACTGCTACCTTCTCTCTTTACCCTCCACCTTTTCTTTCTGACAGGAAGGAAAGGATAGCACGGCGGCTGGAGGGGATTGAAAGCGACGCTCCCCCTGCACTGGTGCCTGGTGGTTTGGTGTCCAACAGAATGCTGGAGGAGGATCCCCCGCGGTACACCCGCGCCTCAGATAACTGTGAGCCATGTTTGATGGGTAAGCATGGCACGATGCACTGCAAGGACTCTGTATGAATCTGTATGCGATGCTTCTTTTTGGCTGTTTGTCACTGCAGAGAGCTCAAGATGAGGGGCAGGAGGTGATCTATGCATAGAAAAGTGCCATCAATATGCACAAGTTTTGTGCAGTTTAAGGCTGTGCCAGATGGTGAATTGTGAAAAAACAAGGGCTTCTTTTCTTGTGACAATTAAAGGGAAAAAAACTGTTTTCCAATTTTGAGGGAGGCATAAATTGAAAACCTTCATTTAAAGCAGGGTTAAATAGTGCTTGTTCATGCAGTGACCACTTTGAGAAGGGAATCATTCAGTGATCAAACTTTATAAATCTAATATCTAAGGAAATACAGACCTGAATGGCAATATTTCCAGAAACACACACTTTTACTCAGGAGAGTGGACTTTGTTCTGCAGCTCATGTTATACAGCTAGATCAGTGGTATCCAAAGTTAGCCTTGTGGCCTTCTGTTAGTTGCCACAAAAATATATAAAGCTTGTGCTAGTCTGATCAATACAGACAAACTGATCACAACATTTAAAAAGCAGCATGAATCAACCTCATTAGCATTTCTAGCTTCTCCATCTCCTTGTCTAATTTACAAAGACTACTGTGCTCCCACATTCACACACTTGTGGTCCTATAAAGCTTATCAACTCTCTGCAGTTTGGTCTTGTTTGGAGTCTGACAGTCAAGTTTAGTCTGCTGCTTAGAGGGTCGTTTTTTATCTTTACCATTGGTACCCTGGGCTTACCAACCCCAATATACTTAAGGTAGATGTATTAAAGCAGCACAGTTATCATGATTCTTTCTGAGTGTGGCCCTCTGTGAAAGAAGTTTGGACACCCCTAGCATAGCTAATGTCAATAGCTGGTTATCACAGAAGGGTCCTCATTATTTTGCTTTTTATTTTATTAAGGCTGCTCTTTTTTCCACACAAGCATTTGTAAGCCTTAAAGCTCCTGCTGTGAAGTAGGAGGTCTGCAGGACTAAGTAATTAATGATATTAATTAGGGCTGGTCACTGACAGATAATTAACAGTCTGGCTAAATGCACGAGAACACTGGATAAATCCATCAAGTATAAATAAAGCACTCAGAAAACTGTAAAATAAAACAATCTTTATTTAACTTAGGACCTTAGAATCAGTGGGTAAATGTTTTGATTAGAGCTGTGCATCTTCAAAAGTCTTATGATTCAATTATAATTATTAAATTAACAATTCAGTTTGGTTCAATATCATGATGCATCACGATGCAACGCAGTGAGTAGTATCCTTGATTTCCCATATTACTGCATCAGATTAAGCAAAAAAACAAGCAGTCAGATAAATATGTTCTGCTTTTACCAATCAAAAAATGGCTTTTGAGATAAACCGCAGCAGAAATGTATTTTCACTGTAAACCAAAATAAATTAACATCATAGATCTCATCCTCCTATACTTGATTTTTTCTACTTCGGAAACAAAACTGATGCTGCAGTCTAGCAGCCGCCTCTGCAAGAATAGAGGAAGGAACATTGACTGTCTCTGTATCTATGCGTCTTCATCTACATCACAATGCTTCAGTTAAAAGATTATTTTGGACACCGCTAGTTTTGATGTTGTTTTGCAGAGCGGATTATAGCCAGCTTCATTATAGCAGTGCTAGCGCCGGTAGCCTTTTGTCCCCCTTTCAGTCTAAAGTCCATATTTTGGTGCTCAGTGTGGTGGTTTCTTGCTGCTTTGGTCAAGTGGTTACATATGTGAGTATAAAAGACTCAGTTCTTCAAATACAACTTAACTTCAAGTTTTTGGTCAAAATTCCGCCAAACCATGCTTTTCCTACAAGACACTACTGATCGATTCAAGGTGTTCATTTAGTGTCTGTTTACATCCTGGTAAGAGGGCATTTAGAGCACGACGCAGCAGCAAGCAGCCAACATTCAGCAAAGCTACAGTGGCCCCTATGGGCAGGCAGCTGCATTACACTTGAGACGGAGAATCTGACCAGAATTTCATGCCCATATGTTTGAACAATAAAAGTTAAGCTACTTAAAATATAGTTTAATTGTCTTGTAAATGTGGTTCCAGTAAGTTGTTATCCAAATTTAACGATTTTACCAACTAAACGTCATCCCTAATATCACCAGCCTCAAAGCCAAATTAATAGATAATCTATTTTTTTTGTTAAGTGTAGGGATCATTCCCAGTGAATCTATATATATATTGATTATAAACCAGCAGGTAGAGTTTCAAAGATCACTTTCCTCAAATCCAATTGAGTCACCTCCTGTACCCTGTCTGACTTTTGCACGGCATTGGGATCAGGCGGCTGAAAACAACTTAAAGACAAGTCCAGGACAGAAACAACAAGTTGGCACGCAGCCATCAGTGCAGTTGTGTCTCACTACATCATCGGCTTGGCATAATTGGAGCAGTCTCTAATATTGTCAACTTGTTGTCATGTAAGTTGGTTATCTTCACAACTTGGCATCTTGTCTTCTCCGTGGTAGGCATTTTTTCCAGATTTTCTATGTTGTTGTTTTAGGGATACACCATGTCCGCCCTGGACACATCTCAGGACTGGTGTATTTAAATCTAAAGGACAGTTCAGTGACAAAGTAAGACAGCTTAAAACCATTCACGATTTCAACCATCTAAAACCAGCCCACAGTAATTTAGAAGATACAAAAGTAAAGAAAAGTAGAGGAGCTCAACCTCAACCTCAACCCATCATTTGTCTTTTAGGCTGTGATGATTGAATGCATGAGGCAGATATTCAAGAATCTTTTTTTACTCTTTTCTCCAAATCATTGCCATCACTGTCTTACATGTAAATATAATAAATTATGCCCAATAAAGATTAGACTAGATCTAACTTTATTAATCCCTTGGGAAGACTCACTCAGGGAAATTAAGATTCCAGCAGCATGGCAAGCGCACAGGGTTAAAAAAAAAAAAAGCACATAGGTATTAGAAAATTAAAAAAAAAAATTGCAAATATATATATATATATATATATATATATATATATATATATATATATATATATATATATATATACATAGATAGATCAATAGATAGATAGTTGTACTAAACTCTTTAGCTATACTAAACACAAATTGTGGGTTTGTATGAAGAAGAAAAAACAATATTAAGAGAAGTGTGTTGTGCATGTGTTTGCATTTTGCAATGTGTTAGTGATGTTTATCATTGGAAAAACTTTATATTTGTGTCATTTATGATATCATAGCAAGCCTTTACATCATTTGAAAAATAATAATGCCTGAAGGAATGTTATGTTTGTTGAGTGATTGTCAGTGTCCACTAACATCATTTTATTTTGGCTGTAAATAAGCAAATGTGCAACCAGCTTTTTTTATCATACTTTTTATGGACAGGAGTCACCAACATATGCATAGTCATTACATACAAAAAAACAAACAAACAACATAAAATATGGAGATAGACAGATTGATAAATAGATTGAAAGATCGATGGATCAATAGATAGATAGATTGAAAGATTGATAGAGAGAGAGAATAGTAAGGTAGATAGATAAACTTTACTGATCCTACACTGAGGATTTGTGGGGTTACAGCAGCAATGTTAAACAGCAACATAATAGTAAAGTAAAATTAAAACAAGCTCTAGTGGATCAGAAAAGACAAAGACGATTTACACCAGAGGCCCCCAACCACTGGGCAGCAGACCAATACCAAAATGTAAATCCTTTGGTTCCAGTATGTTGAGAAACAAAAATGAACATTTTAATTTCACATTTTTGAACAGACTTTACACTCAGGCTCTCTGTCCCTGTCATCACTCTGGCTGTTGTAGTAAATATACCTAACAGTTGAAGTTTATGTGTAAAGAGGGGGTTCAGAGGTAGGAGTTGATATAATACAGTCAGTAATCAATAGAAACAGCAGATCAGCGGATGACTGTAGGCAGAGCCAGCCTAACGCTACCCACTGACTCCTGGTGTTGGAGCTAAGCTAACTAGCGGTGGGTGAGCTCTGCCTGTCTCTTCCTTGTTACTGCACACACAGTTGAAAGAATGGTGTCTATCTGCTTGTCATGGACTCGAGAGTGAGGCAAGACATTAAAAAAAAAAATTTTATAGTGTGTCGACTGGTGACTTTCAGCTGACTGTGTTCCTAAATGTCACTAAGCAGCTGATAAAACAGAGTCAATGTAAATGCTGCTTTATTGGGGTTTAGAAAAAAGCCCATGGTGCCCTCTGACCCTGCATTTTGGTGTCTTTTGATCAGAGCCTAATATAAACAGAGCAGTGATAAGAGCGGCTCCAACATGACCTAACTGTGGCAGTATTCTTGAGAATTGTTGTTGAAAAATTGATCTTTGTTCTCCCTGTTTTGACACAGTGAGGCGCTACAGTCGGGAGGAGCTTGACACCCCTAAAAAGCAGCCATCCCCTCAAGAAAGATCCCCGCAGGTCAAAGGAGGAGCTGGTAATGCCCGAACAGAGCCAGTCTTGGTCTACGTTGACCCAGTGACGTTATCCACCACATCCACACCCACATCCGGCTCCACCGACTCTGCAAGCCTCAGCTCCAAGGCTGAACGTATCGCCCGCTACAAAGCCGAGCGCCGCCGGCAGCTGTCAGAGCGTTATGGCATCCAGCTGGATCAGGAGCTGGACATGGATTACAAACCACGCTACCGAACGCGGCGTGACCCTGACCCCTCTGACAAACAAACGGTTGTTCGACGAGACAGGGACAAACAGGAAGTTGAGGAACAAGGGCCATTTCGCTCTGGAGTGGGTAAGGTTTACATGAGAACTCAACCAGATCCCACCCCTGTTTCCACTTTAAGCCCCTCCCACACTGCTCAAGCCCCTCCCCCGACGCAAGAAAGGCCGAGGGGGTTCTCAGAGAAGGAAAGAGTGATGAACATGGAGAACTACCGGCGTGGTGAGCGTTCAGCCCGAAGTAGAACCACAGAGCATCACCCTGTCCCGCTCCAACAGCAGCAGAGAGTCCCGCACCACCAGGACTCCGCCCATCAGGAGCCAAGCCCCGCCTCCACCAGGGATTACAGTATCGCAGCAGTGCCCAGCTCCCCTCGCACCGCCCGCCGAGCCTCCCTGCCCTCTACCCGCTACGGCATCTCACCTGGGGATTTATTCATCGAGCAGCAGGCCCAGAGCATCCTCAACAGGCAGGGGTGAGTTATATATCTGACTTCTTTTTTTTTTTTTTTACTTTTTATTTATTTATTTATTACACAGTAAACACACAAACAGAGGATGCATTCACTTGTTGATCTTTACATATATCTTATAAGACCATGTCTCGCAGATAGACAAAGATCATCACTTATACTTTCTTCAATATAAACACAGTTGATACTGTGCATTACACGAGTGCATTCAAGGTAAATACTACTGAAATCAACACAAAGAAAGTAAATAAACTAAATGAAATATGAGAGATGATAAGAGTTCAAACATTGCCTGTATCACCGGTTCCCATCTGTCAAAAACTGTGTCTGTTTTGAGCTGAAACCTTGCAATGATTTTTTTCCATGAGTAAAACAGCTTTAACTTCATAATGGTGGGGGGCAGTGGCCTCAACCAGGATGCTGTTATCTTTTTTTACTATTAAAAGCAAAGTTCTCTGTAAGGAAATGAAGTCCCCATTATTGATATAATCATGTACTATACCCAGAATAGAGTGAAGGATTTAAAGTAATTATGATCCCCATAATTTGTTGAATTTCCTTTTGACTAAATCTGCCTTTTAACTTTGAGTTAATATGCTGTTTGGCTGTGCTGAGCTCCCAACAAAACTCCTGAACAGGGGCTGAAACAAAGAGAGATGAATCAAGCATTAAACTGGTGAATTTACAGTTTAGGAGGGACAATTTTTGTATCAGACCTCAAGAGGTGCTCAGCCATAGTTGAAATCTAATACTATTATACAGTCAGGTCTACAAATTTTTTAATAGATAGATAGATAGATAGATAGATAGATACATAGATAGATACTTTATCATTTCCCATGGGGGTAATTCAGGTGTCTTGTAGCTCACAGGTCATTATAACAATAAACATAAAAGTACAGACAGGAGTGACGATAACAACAGCAACAAAACTGTGAAAAGACTGTGTGATACAACTTAAAAATGAAAAATGTTAAAATGTAGTTAATAAATAAGTCAGATGATACATAACTAATACATAGTGTAAATAAATAAATAAACGCAGGGCTGTTATGCTGTATTTCCACAATGTGTACTGTTATTACTTTTATTGTAGGTAAAGTACAACAGATTCTCTTTCAACATATGATGTACGTTTTACATCTCCGAAGAAAAGTTTTGCAAAGTTTTTTCTTAGTTTTTTTTTACTATTTATTTAGAAGAGGATTCAGTTTTCTTTGCATCCTGTCATGGAATAGCCAATTTCAATTTGCTGTATTGCTTAATATAAAATAAAGCTATAATATTTGCATAATTCATGTCAAGTTTATGAATCTTGATATGCGTTCTTGCACCTTTATTGATTATTGTAGGGGTGCTTTAACTGTTGCATCAAGCACCTACTACAATTTATGAAAGCAGATATTCAGCTGCATTTTTAAAGAAGCTATCTGGTAATTTATAATGATGCTGTTTTTGTCATGGTAAAAATGCTTAAGTTTTTTGTGGCCTTCTTGGGCCCCCCAGTGGCTGAGCCTCAGAGTTCTGACCCTCTCTCTCTCTCTTTATGTTGGCCTTGGTGTCAGTCAGATCCTTTCAGCCTAAAGAGGCTTTTCAAAAGAACCAAAACTGGGACCAAAGTAGATTTCTCACTTGATCCTTCATTAAGTGTTGCAGCCTTTTTGAGCTGGTTGTGTATTTTGTCCTTACTGACTGTTTTTCTTATCCATTGACTTTGTATTGTACTTTCTGAAGCATAAACTTAAAATGTATATATGGATATTTTCATCATTACAAAACTTGAGCTAAACACATTTATAGATATACGAGCTATATTTTGTTTTGTTGTTGGAGTTGTAACACATTGCTGGTTAATTTAACTTCACAGCAGCTTTAACCAGTGCCCTCACATAAAAAGATCTTTCTAGACTGCGAGTCCTGCTCTGTCACGCTTGCCCTGCTCATGTTTCACATGGATAGGTGTTCTGCGGAGCTCGTTGGGGTCAGAAAGGTTGCAGGGCAGCAGGGTAGATTGCAAGATTTGTTTTTGGAGTAGGTTTGATTTTCCTTCTTGTCCCCAGTGGTAACTCTGATTTAGCAGCAGTCTGTTTCATTACAGTCCACGGCAGAGTCTGAAGGTTTTGGTTTTAATCAGGGCTGCACAAGAAAGCAGATTTAGATAACTTCTGTAATATTAGCATTTGGATGCATATTGTTAATGTCTTAATATTTGCAGTGAGCACTCAGCCTTTCTGTGTTTGAAATGCTCTCACACCATTTGTCAGATGAAGCTCAAGCTGTCAGCTCCCTTTAGAGTGATTGTTGTAAATTAGTTTCTTGGGCAAAAGTAGTTGGAAAACCACTGTTGTACACCCTTAGGTCGGACTTTCTGTATCTTATTGGGAATAATGATCTGCCTTTTATCATTACGATGCACACAGATCAGGCATAATATCATGACCACTGAGAGGTGAAGTGAATATCCCTGATCATCTCTTCATCATGGCACCTGCTAGTAGGTTATGGAGCTAAATCCAAGCCAAAAGTTGTTTAATTTGAAAATAAAAACGATTTAAAAAATAACATTTTTAAATGAAATTCAGTGTTTGTTCTTGAATTTAAAAAAAAAACACTAAATTGTATTAAAAAGAAATGTAAGAGATTTTTTTTCCGTTTACTTTACTTTGATTCAGCTCTTTAATTATTTTAATAAAATATTTTGTCTACCATTTTTTTACTATGAAAGATATTTTAACATGTGATGTGTCATTTCTTTTAGTCGCAGGATCAATAGTTTAAGATTCAAATCTTATCTTTTTGAGCCACATGTGATATTTAAGGTGTATTTCACAACTGCTTTTACAGCATTTGTGGTCTGTTTATGTTCTGCAAATTCATATTGACATCGGCAAAGAGTAAGTGATGATATTTGTAGAGCCCTATAAAATCTGTGTTATTTCTTCCCAAATTCTGTTTTAGTGTTTCCCATAATTCCATTTCATTTTTAATTTTTTGAAAATTCGTCTTTTAGTATTTTCTGCAAATTTAACCCAGAGACACAGTATAAAGTATTGAAATATAATCACTCACTCTTCAGGTGGTCCTCACGTATCTTTACAGCTCCAGTCAACAGTATGTTGACAAACTTTGCAGAACATTTGATCATCTGACACATAATTATTATTGGGAAACTGCTCTGCCCTGTACTCTGGAGTTAGCCAGGGAGTTTTGTAGCTTCTTTGCCGACTTAGACGGTGTCCCAGGCGGCCGCTTCGACGTATTTGCATTGTTAATGAGGGGAGGAGGAAGAGGGGAAGTGAAGGGTGCATTGTCCCCAGGCCCTAGTGACCCCCTCAGGGCATTTTCCTGAGAGATGCCTTCCTTTTTGTTCCAAAAAACTTTTAAATAAAATATCATCCATTTCCGTGATTTTTTGCATTTATATTGAATTCCATGTTTAATGTCAAATTCTGTGATTCCTTCCATGATTCCGTGATCGGGGATTTTTTGGGCCCTATATTGTTCTGTATCAATATTTTTTATTACAGGCCTGTCAGAGCCCATATCTAACATATGTAACAATGACCCAAAATGTTACAATCACCCGAAATGTCATAAAAATAATGCAATAAAACCCAAAATGTAATAACTGGTCATTAATGTAACAAGATGCTGAGCCCATACCGTAATACGTTTTTGCCCAAAATGTAATAACTTGTTATATTTTGGGTCAGTTATTACATTATTCCCCATAATGTAATAAAGTTATTACGGTTTGGGCTCAGCATCTTGTTACATTATCGAACAGTTATTACATTTTGGGTTTATATACTTTTTTTTTTTTTTATTACATTTCGGGTCATTGTTATACATATCGGGCTCTAACAAGGCCTAACAGATGTAATGTCAAAAAAGCAGGCAGAAATTCCAGTACCTGCTAGATGAGCATTAAAAATTTAATCTTTTTATGCCAATGCCATGACATACGTAACAAATAAATCGCCTAACTTGGCTTCTGTAGCTCCTGATTTGCTTCTAATGACCTTCAACACCCTCTGCACCTAAAGCCTGACTGTGGGTGGCCTGAGCTTCATCGGCAGTGGAGTAGTTTCAGTGAACCAGAGTTGATGGGGCGACAACATTAGTCAGCTCCATGCCCTGACCTGGTCAGTCCAAGACCCACTAACTCAGCAGCTGAGACTGCGCTCTCGTCCCCCCTCCTCAAATTCTCACCTATGAAATTTCATCTGGGTCCTGTACCGTCAGTGACTCTGACATATTGTTGCATAAGACATGCATTAACCCTTTTCCCTCATATGATTTGGCACTGAAAGGAGTATAGAGAAGGGATAACAAGAGAGCTTGGATATTCTCTTGGGTTTAAGGTTTGACGTACAGGTATCTGGGTTTATTCTGTGTAACAGTAACAGATAGGGGCCCAGATACATGACATCTGGGCCCCTGCAGGCTGAGTGATACCCTGTGAAAGTGGCCAGCCTTTGAGCGGTGAGGACAGGTGAACTGCACGAGTGTTTGGCTTTATCAAATGGACCTTTCTAGAGAGAGTTGACCGACATTTAATTTATTTTTTTACGATTTAGTCAATAGAGTTGGGCAAGGATGAAGGAATTTTGTAGAACAGTTTGGAAGTAAGCATCAAGCTATTTCCTTTGACAAAAAGTCATCAGTTTATAATGTGTTTTTTTAATTAATGCTTTGTATAAGCTCTGTGGCAAAGAATGTATTTTGAGAATATGACGGCAAAATTTAATTCATGTCATTTTTGTGTCACTTTTTTTTGAGAGGGAAAAAATGATTAAAATGTTAAAACAAGTTTTGTGGTAAAAAAAAAATCAGGGATTATATTTTTTAGGTCATATCGCTTAGCCTTAGGCCCATCTGGTTATTCAGGTTAACAGAAAGCACTGCCTTAATTGCACTGAGAAATCTTGTTTCCTACATGTTGCTGATAAATTTTTGCAATCTAGTCATTTTGCAAAAATTTTGCTGCAATTTTTGATCATTCAAACTAATATTACTCAATACTGGGTGTTTAGGACTTTTATTTTTGGTGCAGTGATCTTAGAGAGGTATTCATAGCATTTGAATTAACAAATAGACAAATAGAAATATAATTGCACTTTCCATTTAGACTGAACATTTGAAGATAGCTTTGTTGTGATCAGTAAACGTATTACTATTGTTAATCTTTACTGAAAAACTGTCTTTTTACCAAGTTTTAGGACTTTCATATATTTCTCAATCAACATGAGCATGTAACTCTTTTTTACAAAACCCTATGTAAATATTAATGTAACTAAAAAAATGTGATGTTGTCCAGCCCTACCTGATACTGATCAACTGTTTTTAGTGTCTGAGTATTAATAATGTGCTACAGGCATTGTGTGAGTCCCCCATGGCGTGTCCGATCGAGCAGAGGTCCATCAGTTATGTCTGGCTTAGTGGTCTTCAATGGGATTAAGGCAACCTTTGGCTACCAGAGGTCATAGGGGTGTGGATGTAAATAGTTCTGCTTCTGTTACGTTTTTGGCACGCAGACTTCAGAGTGAGAGGGAGAGAGTTGTTGAACCAAGGGCTCAAATTTAACCCCAGAGTGCACTGCCAGCCAACCTTGTTGCAGTCTCATTGCAGGATCTTGGATCTCAAGTGTGATAAAGCCAAGTTATTGATATTTATAAGTTATTTATATCCAAGCAATTAAGAGTAAATGAAAGTTTAATGCTCACATATATTTGTTGATGAAAGTTTCTGGTACTTCCCCCTAGTTGCCCCCTAGTTCTCTAGTTTATCCACTTTGTCTTTAGTTCATTTACTTTTGCGTATTTTTTTTTTTTTTTTTTCCACTACGTTTTTGATGTCCATACGCTCTCCGGCCTCTTTGATACTTTGCTAATACTGGGTTGGCCTCCCTCTTTACTTTCAGAACTGACTTAATTATTTTTTGAATAAATTTAACAAGGCACTGGAACCATTTCCCCAGAGATTTCGGTCCATAATGATATGATAGCATCAAACAGTTGGTGGCTGGAGGCCACCGGAGTGCAGCAAACTCACTTTCATGCTTAAGAAACCATTTTGAGTTGGTATAGCCTCAGTTTCTTGCTGACAGGAGTGGCACTTGGTGTGGTCTTCTGCTGCTGTAGCTCATCTACTTCATGATTTGATGTGTTGTACATTCAGAAATGGTCTTCTGGTATGGTATTCTCTTTAAACCTTAGAGATTGTAGTAGATTAGCTGTCTCTTAAATATTTAGACAAGCTTGTCTGCCATGTACAAAGTCACTTACAAAACCCAAAACCAGTGAAGTTGGCACGTTGTGTAAATCGTAAAAAAACCCAGAATACAATGATTTGCAAATCCCTTTCAACCTATATTCAATTGAATACACAGCAAAGACAAGCTACTTAACGTTCGAACTGGTAAACTCTGTTATTTTTTGCCAATATTAGCTCATTTTGAATTTGATGCCTGCAACATGTTTCAAAAATGCTGGCACAAGTGGCAAAAAAGACTGAGAAAGTTGAGGAATGCTCATCAAACACTTATTTGGAACATCCCACAGGTGAACAGGCTAATTGAGAACAGGTGGGTGCCATGATTGGGTATAAAAGCAGCTTCCCTGAAATGGTCAGTCATTCACAAACAAGGATGGGGCGAGGGTCACCACTTTGTGAACAAATTCGTGAGCAAATTGTCGAACAGTTTAAGAACAACATTTCTCAACGAGCTATTGCAAGGAATTTAGGGATTTCATCATCTACGGTCCGTAATATCATCAAAAGGTTCAGAGAATCTGGAGAAATTACTGCACGTAAGGGGCAAGGCCGAAAACCAACATTGAATGCCCGTGACCTTCAATCCCTCAGGCGGTACTGCATCAAAAACCGGCATCACTGTGTAAAGGATATCACCACATGGGCTCAGGAACACTTCAGAAAACCACTGTCAGTAACTACAGTTTGGCGCTACATCCGTAAATGCAAGTTAAAGCTCTACTATACAAAACGAAAGCCATTTATCAACAACACCCAGAACGCTGCCGGCTTCGCTGGGCCCGAGCTCATCTAAGATGGACTGATGCAAAGTGGAAAAGTGTTCTGTGGTCTGACGAGTCCACATTTCGAATTGTTTTTGGAAAGTGTGGTCGTCGTGTCCTCCGGACCAAAGAGGAAAAGAACCAGTCGGACTGTTATAGGCGCAAAGTTCAAAAGCCAGCATCTGTGATGGTATGGGGGTGTATAAGTGCCCAAGGCAGGGGTAACTTACACATCTGTGAAGACACCATTAATGCTGAAAGGTACATACAGGTTTTGGAGCAACATATGTTGCCATCCAAGCAATGTCTTTTTCATGGACGCCCCTGCTTATTTCAGCAAGACAATGCCAAGCCACATTCTGCACGTGTTACAACAGTGTGGCTTCATAGTAAAAGAGTGCGGGTACTAGACTGGCCTGCCTGTAGTCCAGACCTGTCCCCCATTGAAAATGTGTGGCGCATTATGAAGTGTAAAATACAACAATGGAGACCCCGGACTGCTGAACAACTTAAGCTGTACATCAAGCAAGAATGGGAAAGAATTCCACCCGAAAAGCTTCAAAAATTGGTCTCCTCAGTTCCCAAACGTTTACTGAGTGTTGTTAAAAGGAAAGGCGTTGTAACACAGTGGTAAAAATGCCCCTGTGCCAACTTTTTTGCAATGTGTTGCTGCCATTAAATTCTAAGTTGATGATTATTTGCAAAAGAAAATAAAGTTTCTCAGTTCGAACGTTAAGTATCTTGTCTTTGCAGTGTATTCAATTGAATATAAGTTGAAAAGGATTTGCAAATCATTGTATTTTGTTTTTATTTACGATTTACACAACGTGCCAACTTCACTGGTTTTGGGTTTTGTAAATCACATTCATGCCCATTCTGATGCTTAGTCTGAACTTCATCAGGTCATTTTGACCATGTTGTAGGGTATACTAAGTTGCTTCCAACTTATTGGCTGATTTGCTATTTGTGTTAACAAACAGTTGAAGAGGTGTACCTAATGAATTAGCCTTTGATTATACTTATGCTTATTATTGATCTACTAAATTTCATGTCCTTATAAACTTCTGATCATTCATACATAACTTTATTCTATGCATGCAGTCTTCAGTTAATGTAATTATTTAGAGTAACATGGGGTATTTATTTAAACATTTCACCTTTACGCACAGATGCAGATGTTGTATAACCAATGAGGGATTGTTTCCTTCTATCATGAACTCAATTTTAGTCCAAGAAAATCACAGGTAGGACTTTGCCATGATATATCAGCCATACTCTCTTCTACAACTATGAAGAGCTTAAATTCTGTTTGGATTGCTTTACTGTATATCAGATTTTCTTTCAATAAAAAATATATGCCTCTGAGGCTTCACTTCTGGCCCCTGGGCAACTGGCAGCCCAGGGGCCACGCGAAGCCCTCTTATTCCCACAATCTGGCCAGACAGTCTATTTAGAATATCAAAAAACAATGTTTTCATGAAGAAAATGCTAGGAAATCATCTAGAACAGCATTAAAATGGCTGTATTTCTAAGCAAATAGAGTTGTAATTAGCATTATTGTTTCTGTGGGACTCAGTTTTTTCAAAAAGGAAATAAAGGTGTTAGTAAAATATTCTTTGATAACCAGTTAATGCTCTGTTATTTTCATTTAAAAAAATCTGAAACTGGGGCTTGCTTTCTGCTTAGTTTATTAGATTAAATATTGCACATTGTTTAGATATGTGAAAAGACTGATAAAGTAAACTCTTATGACAGCTGTATTTGTCCCCTCTATTACTATTCATATCACAAAAATTTGGCTGTGTGGCAATGGTGATAGTTTTATTATGGCCCTTGTGGTCACCAAAGTTGCCCATCTCTGTTTTATAAGGTGGTGCAACACTTGAATTAAGCTGGAATCTCTGTAACCTTTATTCATTCCTTTCTCCAAGAATCCGTGTTAGAGAACGATTGTCAAGGGATGAAACTGCCCAGCGGCCACCTGACTGGAGTCCGGACAGATACCAAGCTAACAGGCAGCGTACTCAGGGGAGCACTGCTCAGTATGCACCACAGCGCCCAGAACCCAGCCAGCAAAGGACTGTTCCCCAGCCACAGCCGAGCCCAGGCCACCATCCTGCCCACGGCCAAACACCCTCTGCTCCCTCTGCTCTTGAGTACAAACACCCCGGCCCTGCTGTGGACTCTCAGCCTTACTTGGCTCTCTCTGCATCTGCAGCCTCTGCCAGACTCTCAGGACCTCCAGAGGTACAACCACGAAGGAGAGTCAGCGCTGACCAAATCTACGCCGCCCACAAGGAGGCAAGAATGGAGGCAAGGCAGGTCCTCAAGGAGGAAGCCCATACAGAGGGCCTGCTGAAGAGCAGGAAGGCTGTGCTGCCCTCAGAGATCCGCAAAAGGGAAAAGAGCGTGGACGACCCCCATAGGGGCCATCATGACGACATGGACTGGCAGAACTACAGCCCAGAGAGAAGAAGGGCGAGCCGAGGGGAGGAAGACTGGGACCGGGAGAGGCCGAGGGAAAGGGGAAGGGAGAGAACGGTTGAGAGAATCAGGAGTAGAGGGAGAGAGCCTCTCGCAAGCCATGACAACCAAGAGGAGAGATTGTTTAGATCTTTGCAGCCTCCCCACTCCTCGGAGAAACAGACGCCAAGGCATCAGCAACCATCAGAGCCTGTGCATCACCAAGAGCCCCAAATTCAGCAGAAGGAGCCCCCATCACAACCACAGCATGAACTCAGGAGGAGACAACCTGATGCTCAAGTTCAGCAGCAGGAACCTTTAACTCAAACACAGTATGAACCTAGAAGGAGACCACCAGATCCTCAAGTTCAGCAGCAGGAACCTTTAACTCAACAACAGTATGAACCTAGAAGGAGACCACCAGATCCTCAAGTTCAGCAGCAGGAACCCCCATCACAACCACAGTATGAACCTAGAAGGAGACCACCAGATCCTCAAGTTCAGCAGCAGGAACCTTTAACTCAACAACAGTATGAACCTAGAAGGAGACCACCAGATCCTCAAGTTCAGCAGCAGGAACCCCCATCACAACCACAGTATGAACCTAGAAGGAGACCACCAGATCCTCAAGTTCAGCAGCAGGAACCCCCATCACAACCACAGTATGAACCTAGAAGGAGACCACCAGATCCTCAAGTTCAGCAGCAGGAACCTTTAACTCAACCACAGTATGAACCCCGAAGGAGACCACCAGAACCTCAAGTGCAGCAGCAGGAACCTTTAACTCAAGAACAGTATGAACCTAGAAGGAGACAACCTGATTCTCAAATTCAGCAGCAAGAGCCATCGATGCAACAGTATGAACCTAGAAGGAGACCACCAGAACCTCAAGTTCAACAGCAGGAGCTGCCAATGCAACAGGAGTATGAA
Source organism: Cetoscarus ocellatus (assembly GCA_037902135.1). NCBI lineage: Eukaryota > Metazoa > Chordata > Actinopteri > Labriformes > Labridae > Cetoscarus > Cetoscarus ocellatus. The sequence continues at coordinate 79,582 of JBAMNC010000347.1, read as the reverse complement.
CCCCGAAGGAGACAACCTGATGCACAAATTCAGCAGCAAGAGCCATTGATGCTTCAGTATGAACTCAGAAGACGACCACATGAAGCTCAAATTCAACAGCAAGAGCCTCCAATGCAGCCTCTGTCTGAACTTAGAAGACAACCTGATGCTCAAAGACAACTGCAGCAAGAACCATTAGCGCAACATCAGTATGAACCTAGAAGAAGACAACCTGAAGCTCCAACTAAACAAGAGCCCCCAACAAAACAACCCTATGAACCCAGGAGGAGACAACCTGATGCTGCAACTCAGCAGCAAGATCCTCACAGGCAGTACCAGCACCTGAGACAAACTCAAGATCCTCTCAGACACCAGCAGCAAGAACTCCAAAGACAGGAGCAAGACTTCCAGAGGAGACCACCAGAACATCAGCCAGACAAAGATTTGGCTCCTCACAGGCAGCAGGAGCCCTCAGTGCACCATCGGGTTGACTCGGCTGTCTACCTCCAGAAGGGTTCTTCTTTGCCCCAGGCCAGACAGAGAAGTATAGAGATGGCAGGGAGTCTCAAACCCAAGGTCCGAACCCGCTCCATGTCAGATATTGGTCTCAGCCAGCATGCTGCCATGTATCGCATGGAGAGAGCAGCGGCCAACAGAGAGGCAGCGAGGGCGGTGCCTTCATCTGGAGTGGCTAATGGAGAGATGGGCACCTTGGACACCAGAGTATCTGTAGCTCAGCTGAGACACTCATACCTGGAGAATGCAAACCGGAAGCCTGAGTTGTAGGTCCACTGGCATGGGCTCGTATTGTTACTAAACATCTAACTGTGCATGAGCTGTCCTCAGTTTGTGCTGACTATGAGCTTGCAGTCTGATAAACAATCTACTGACAAGGGTAACCAAAATAGAAGTCTACAGCGGTTTAACACTGGATGCATGTGGCTGACACTATGTCTTACTCACCAGGTGCATATGTGCTACGTTTTGGCTGCTGCCATGGCTCTGTCTCTTTAAAACTATACATTTTGACTAGAAAAGAAGCTTCAGTGGAGAGTTTGGATGGAAAAAAAATCTACCAGCAATTGTCCTGACTCTTTTAATAACTGACTCTGGGAAATTTCAGATTTAAAGCATCATGCATGTACAAGGGCAGTTAAGTTGCAAACTGAGTTTTATTTTGAAAGGCACAAACAGGAAGTGTAATTGAACTGTTTCTATTTTGCCAGTGACATATTCCACCACTTTTGACGGACATACCTCATGAAAAAGTTACATATGGCCCTCTAGTTTTCACTCTACTATCTTCTTTTTCCAGCTTGTGATAAGATATGGTAGTGGCCTATTTTCAGGTTTTCGGCATGATGAATGTGAGGCTCAAGTTGGCAGTCGGACAGGCTTAACTTGATAAAATGCACACAAAAATGAAAGTATGCATGAACCACAACCATATTGCACGTAAAATGCATCCATTGTGAAACCGCTGTTTGCTCCACCTTTCAGTGGGATGTGACATAATTCCCACTTCTCACATCTGAGTTCTGAGGTAAATGGAACGCATCAATGCTGTGACAAACTTCCTAAACTTCTCAAAATGACCAAAACTTGAACAATAAAACCATCCTGACATTCCAGCATAATAATTCTACAAAAGCTACCACATGTACAAGTTTCCACGACGGTACAGTGCATTAGGAAACTTTTGAAAATAAAAAATGATCCATCTAAATAATGCTGTTGGAGTGTTATTATGCATTGGGACATCTTCAAAGATGTCTTGCTTTCCTAGCCACTGTTTCTATTTTGTTAAGTGTCTTATTTTGGAATTAAATCTTGGCTGTTACATGTTACCCCTGTGTCGTGCAGCATGCTAACAATGGGAAATGGCTTCTCATAGATAGTTTGCAGATAAGATGTGCTCGGCGTCTGCATGAGCAACAGTATGTAAGATCTCGTTCTGACTTTCTAACACCTTCTCTCTATTGTCTCCCTTCCCCTGTCAATCTTTTCTTTTTTTATTATTAATAGTGAGACAACGAAAGTGGATCTTTCAGCCATGGAGGTCGATCCAGCCAGCGGTGGGGATCGGGACAAAGGTGCTCGGAGGCCTCGACGCTACATCACTCCCGGAGACAATCGAATGTCGGAGAGGTTTAGGACCCAGCCCATCACCTCTGCAGAGCGTCTGGAGTCAGATAGGTAAGAAAAGAGGATCCTTTCCTTAGCTTTTCAGAATCTATCTTTACTGAAGCAACCTTGACAAATGCTGCGTTCCAGTTGTACTGGGAAATCGGGATCTCTGAGTGGGAAATTTCTTCTGGAACGCCCCCCGGGGTCAGAATTTCCTACTGGGAAGTCCAGCAATCCTCACCACCCCTGACTTGACAATTGAAGATGGCTGCTCCAGGTGTAAACAGTTATTAAGCTCCTGTAATATCCTATTTATTAGCACTTCAGACTAGTGTTTGTCGGATTAAATCAGCCGTATATAGTATTGTTCAATGTTTATATATAGAAATACTGCTATAATTTAATTTACATTTTTCATGTGGTATGTGCGAACTACAACGCAGGGCGTGCTAACAATAGCCTGGTAGATAGGTGGGTATTTTTCCGACTTAGTAACTGAAACACTTGTAACTCAAACTCTTCCCATTTCCGATGTAAATGGAATGCAGTAAAAGTTCCACCCTGGAAGACGTAAGTTGCCAGAGGCAACAAACATTTAGGAAAATAACAAACATCTTTATTTTCTGTATCAAAGTATTGGTTATCTGTGTTAAGCTTGGTAATGTTAGTGTGTTGTCTGGGTTTTAGTCGACTAAATTTACAGTAGATTTCATCGACTAAAATTAGACTGAAATTAAAACAATTTAGATGGCTAAATTATGACTACAACTAAAAGATATTTTAGGCAAAAGACTAAAACTAAATCAAAAACTGCTGTCAGAATCAACAATGGTGTATAAGTAGAAGTAGCCTCTTAATGGCTGTCATGGGGCTTTCTGATTGGTGAATCATGAGATGCATCAGAGAACTAACAAAGGGTCTTTGAGTCTATTTCTGGTATGTTTTACCCTTAATAACAAATTGATTTTCAAACCAACTTTTTGTATAAACGGGTTAGTTCGGGGTTTTTTTTTTAAGTTGGTCTGCTAGAGGTCCATGGTTCTAGTAAATAAGGGAGCCGATAAAGGAACTTGCAAGCCTTGTCCCTGAGGGGACTAAAACTACTCAAAAAACTATGCTGGCTTGACGATACGCTACAATATGATTCTTTACGGTTTTTAACTTTCCTCAATAAAGCTGTGTTTCAGACTTTAGTATGTTGGGACGTAGGTGTTTTGCATCCCTCCAGCAGCTGGTTAGTTAGTGGGAGGAACAACAAACACCAACCTCTCTAAAACTGAACTGAAAATGATTTTGACTCCAGTAACCTCGACGTGCTGTTAGTTGTGGGTACGAGAGGATTTCTTTATGAACATGAGTGCACAGAGGAAGAACTTTAGCAGATGGAATCACATGACCCACGAGTGGAACTTGGTAAAATGCTATTGACTGGTCAAATGAAAAGAAATCCATGTTCATAACTTTATGCTTCACATACCTGGATTACCCTCTAATCTCTCTTCACTGTGGACCCCTCAGTACACTGAATTGGATTACAGAGCCTGGTTATTGGTTAACATGAAGATCGTGATGATAATGATAACCTGTGTATTCACGGTTTTTGCAGGTCACGCCTAAGCCCGACACAGCTGCAGGATCCTGAGGGTATGTACACACTATTAAAAAACATAAAGCACAACCATCTTTGTTTCCCTATAACTTTAGCAGGTTTAAGTGATATTTTAGAGCAATGCAAGATTTTAAAAATGCATTTATATCTTTGACTTAATCACTCCTTTATGGATGCCTTTGTCTCACATGTATTTTCTACTGTTTGCTCGTTTAGATTAGATTTTACTGCCACACGAAAAATGAAAATGAATAAACAACAAAAAGAAAATTGCAGTCAAAACAAGAGAATTACTATATTGGCACAGCCAGGATGAGTTTGGAAGTACTGGCATATCTAATACAAGTAAGATTTGACTTTCATGCCTCTTAGCAAAGTTCTTCTTTTCTCTTCTCATCAGATGAAGAAAAATTGGACGACAGAGCCAAGATGAGTGTTGCTGCAAAGAGGTCTCTCTTCAGGGTAAACTATCTAGCTAATGTACAGTAATTATTTCGTTAGTATCAACTGACCCTTGGCTAAGCTTCGCCCCCCTTGGTTACTGTTGCTACGCCTGTCAAACTTTCCCTCCTAGAAAGAGAAATATGGAGTTTTTAGCGGTACCGATGAGTGATATTTCTAAGGAAATATCTGCACATTTCTGGAAAAGTTCTTCAGAGAAATCAGAAAGAATCAGACAGAAAGGTCTCCAGTGTGCTTTTGAGAGATATATTCACCAAATCAAATGTTGCTGGAGTTCTAACAAAGAGGACATTAAAATAGAGGGGAAAGTGCACAGATCTCAATGCAAGCATCAAGCACCTCATTTGTTGACACTTCATGTTCAAAACAATCACATACAAGAACAACAATGTTCTTGTACAGCAGTGTAAGTCGATGTATATATTGTTTGAATTTAAACTAATGTTAAGTTGGCTTTCATGATTGTTGTGTTTCCTCATTTCTAGGGTATCCATTCACAAAATGCTAGAAGATATCAGTATGTCTGAACTTGTCTCTATCTGATACCGATATTTCTTTTGCTCAAATATTACCCAGTGGCTCAAGGTTTAACTCAAAGCTATGGTTAGCTAGTGTTAGTTAGCAAATGTAGGTGTTCTTGTTGATTTTGGGGGGATTCAGCTGTTCCTGTGGTCTATCCACACCCGGCATCTTTCTTCTTGTGTCTTGGGCTTGGGGAAATCAAATAAATCAACACCATCCTCCAGACTTCTCGGATATCGACTGTTGAACTGGCATGTCCTGTACGTACACTGCTTAGGCATATTGTTTTCTGCCTAAAGCTTGACAGGCCTCTTGTGCTTAGTTACAGTTGCTAATGTAGGTTTGGACAGTAGCCATTTGTGGGAGGGTCTTAGCGAAGGATCAATTGTACCAAATAAATACTGGATATTATTGACTGAGTAATGCTTTAAAACTGTGTTTCCCAACCTTTTTCATCTTGTGTACCCGCTGAGTCTTTTTGTTGTACCATGAGTACTTCCTTCATCATACGTGTTGATGATTCTTCAAAAGTCGAATGTAATCATCCTGGTTTATATGGATTCACTTCTACGTCTGCGGACCCACCTGCTTCTTTTGCAGTGAAGTCCTGGCAAATAACCCAATGAAGCCAGCCCATTTACAGCGAAAACAGAGCACCAAACACTCGGAAGTGTCTGTAAAAGACAAAAAACTGTGCCACAGTTTATTGTCTTCCAGAGGAAACTAGTAGTAATGCACACTTACCATTTTATTTACAGGCTTATCGCAGTAGATCCAAGTTGGAAATAAATTATTAAATGTTTCTGTGCACCCCCCTGCAATGTGTGCAATGTTCCCTGGTTGGGAATTACTGCTTTAAAAAAACACCCTTCAGGATCAAAACCTTGAATTTTGCCCAGGAATAGACAGTCACATATGTTTGCGTAAATTTAGATGATATATACTGCCTGACCAAAAAAAAAGTCACCACCTGGATTTAACTAAGCAAATAGGTATGAGCCTCCTGTTGGATAATTACTGCAAGTTTGATTATCTTTCAGCTGACAACAACTTATTTAACCCCAGCTGATGAATTGAATAGCTTCTCATTTCTTAAACAATCATGTGGAAAGACACATCCTGTGGTCGTGGAAAAGATGTTAGTCTGTTTAAGAAGGGTCAAATCATTGGCATCAAGCAGAGAAAAACATCTAAGGAGATTGCAGAAACTACTAAACTTGGGTTACGAACTGTCTAACGCATTATTAAAAGCTGGAAGGATAGTGGGGAACCATCGTCTTTAAGAAAGAAATGTGGTCGAAAAAAATCCTGCATGATCATGATTGGTGATCACTTAAACGTTTGACCAAATCAAATAGAAGAAAAACAACAGTAGAACTCAGGGGTGTGTTTAATAGTGAAAGTCAGAGCATTTCCACACACACAATGTGAAGGGAACTCAAGGGATTGGGCCAGAACAGCTGTGTAGCCTTAAGAAAACCACTAATCAGTAAGGCTAACCAGAAAAAAAGGCTTCAGTTTGCTAGGGATCATAAAGATTGGACTCTGGAGGACTGGAAGAAGGTCATGTGGTCTGATGAGTCCAGATTTACCCTGTTCCAGAGTGATGGGAGCATCAGGGTAAGAAGAGAGGCAGGTGAAGTGATGCACCCATCATGCCTAGTGCCTACTGTCCAAGCCTGTGGGGGCAGTGCTATGATCTGTGACAAATCTTGTGACATTGCAGAAGCTTATTGAAACAATGCCACAGCAAATTTGTGCTGTAATCAAAGCTAAAGGCAGTTCAATGAAATATTAGAGTGTGTGACCCTGTTTTTTGGTGGCCGGTCAGTGTAGATGCAGCGTTGTTCTCTTTGCAGCTGATTGACTCAGATGCTGAGACACCAAGCTCACGGAGTTTACTTTGCTTTTTTTACAATGTCCTAATGTCACAGTTTTCAAGTTTCAAAGTACACGACTTTATGACTGGATATCCATGTTGACAGTTAGAAAATCTGTACTCAGAATGAAATAACTTAAAAAAGTACTTTTATGCTTGTTTATTTTTTTTATGTAAGAAATTATTTCCAAATTTATCAAAATTTATTTATTGTGTTTATCTTTTTAAAAAATAATCGATACAGAGACAGTCAATAATAAAAAAATGAGACCTATGAAATTTATTTATATTGGTTTACAGTTAAAATATATTTTAGATGATATACTGTCTGCAGAAGGATTTATATTTTTTAACACTGCAAATATCAGAAGCAATTTTGATTCAAGTCAAACACAACCTGCTGTTTCCTGACAAACTCTTCAGGAGCTCGAGAGGACATCAGAGGGCGGTGTCCCCAAACCACGCTCCCGAAATGCTGCAGTCGAGCGCCGTCTGAGGAGGGTCCAGGACCGTTCACACACACAACCCGTCACCAACAAGGAGGTGGTCAATGCTTCAAGGTAGGCCTTTAAATATCAGCTATTGTCTTACCTTCACATCCCTCTTAACTGCTACTCCTCTTCTCCTTTTTTATGACATCTCCTTTTTAATAAGTTCCTCTGCACCATCTCCATTTCACTGTTTCCCATCTTCACCTCTTTCATTTCACTTTGAAGTGACCCTGCCACATCCTCACAGCCTTTGGCCATCAACACTCATGCACCCCGCGTCCCGAGCCCCACTGGTGTCAGCACCAGTATAAGGTACTTGCAGCTTACTCACACATTTGTGCTGTTTGTCTTTGTGTGTGCAGTTTATTTTGCTTTTGTTTCCAATTCAATACAAATCTAAGTTGAGTTTTTGAAAACTATCAATATATTATCAAACACTATTCAGGATATTATTCTTTATATTTGTATGATTATTACCTGCTCCAGGGTGGTATTGTTTTTGTCAGCTTTTGATGATGAGGCTCAACTGTTTTTACTGCCAGCCACACGTCTCTTGACCAAAACAGACAGAAGATGACAAATAGAGAGACATATTTACCTAAAGGGATATGCCAACATTTTTTTGTTTGCATGTCTTGCCTCACTCCTGAGTCCATGACAAGAAGATAGACTCCATTCTTCGACTGTGTGCAGCAACAAAGAATAGATGGGCAGCGCTCGCCCACCGCTGATTAGCTTAGCTCAAACACTGGGAGTCAATGGTTAGTGTTAGCCTGCCTCTGCCTACAGTCATCAGATAAACTCTTCAGCAACTCTAAACGGTCCTGTGTGCTTGTTGTGACTCTTAAATGTAAATTGCCTTTAAATTTAAGGATAGCTCGCAAACGAATGGCTCACTCTCAACTGCGAATCAGTTCTCACCGTTCACTTAAAAGAGCTGTTCAAAAGACTCAACTCGTTCACGAATTTCACTGGAATTTCACTGGAATTTCACAGCTGAAGTAGGTCAACAAACAAAGCCTCTGTTTACAAGTAGAACAAGATAATATGAAGACAATAAAAGATAACATAATATAAAGGGGTAAAAAATGAGTCACAACATGCACACAGGACCATTTAGTGTTGCTAAAGATTTTATCTGATGATTGTAGGCAGAGGCAGGCTAAGGCTACCTACTGACTCCCAGTGTTTGAGCTAAGCTAATTAGCGATGGTGACCTTTGTCCATCTCTTACTTGTTACTGCACGCACAGTCTATAGAATGGTGTCTATCTGCTTGTCATGGACTTGGGAGTATGGCAAGACACGAATACAAAACAAAATTGGACTATCGCTTTAAAAAATGGCAGAGATATGATTTTTTGAAATTCTGCCTAATGTTAACTTATGGCATTTTTTAAATTTTGGGGTTTTTTTGCATCCAGGCAAATATACACATCACCACCAAAATGTAATCATGTCTAAGTTGGGCCATTACCAACATCTTTTGAAAATTTCAGCAAAATCCATCCAGTAGATTTTGCATAATCTTGCTATGCCGGCAAAAACACAACCTCTTGAAAGAGGTAATAAAACTTTATTATGGGTTGAAATTGAACTTGGCTCGGGTAGGGTAAAAATAGATATTAAATACATTTTTAATCAGAATCAGAATCAAAAAATACTTTATTAATCCCCAAGGGGAAATGTATTTGTTTCAAGCAGTAGAAATATCAAACAAAGACACTGAAATAGATAAGAGCATAAAAAATTAAGTAAGCAGGTTGCAACATGCAGAGTTTTAAAGCTATATCAACTTCCTTAAGAAGAAAAACAAGTAAATAAATAAAACTGAGACTATAAACCTGTCATGGCTTGAGCAGAAAATCAGGCACAGAAGGAACTCAAATAAACAGACACAAGTCGGTGAAGTGAAAGGCAGGTTTTAGTTCAGTCCAAAAGTCGGTACCTAAAAACAGGCAGAATCAAGCAGAGGTATCCAACAGACAGATTGAGAGCAGGCAAAAAAGGCAAAGTCTAACAAAACGTGTCGTGATCAACTATGACTATAACAAGAAGGCTTGGAAAGTGACACTCAGGAACACCAATCCAGCAACAAGACAGGGGAAGACATGAGGGTTAAATACATGAGGTGGTTGGGGTAGATTGGACACAGCTGGGAAGGCACAATCAGGGAGCAGGTGTGATGAGATGAGACGAGACAGGAAGCAAAACCTATGGAAAGAAGGAGATGAGAATCAGATTTCAAAATAAAACAGGAAATACCAAACACAAGACATAAAATGAGGACAAAATGGATAACTTAACTGAATGACAAGCAGGATCATGACAAAACAAGGTCAAGGAATTTACACTATTAACATTAACAGTATTTACAATATGAATATAATATGACAGCACTGTGTGACAGAAAGGAAAAGTTTGGCAGTAAGGATATTGCACTGGATATTTCATTAACTTATTAACTTATGAACAAATATCAGAGGTGTAAACAGACTCGTTGTTTGGCACTGCAACCATTTTATAGCAGAAATTCTTGTTTCTCCTGGAGAAATTGTCAAGTCCTTTCCTGAACAATGCAAACAAGCCTCAGTTATATTCCACTCTCTACCTCCCTCTGCTGGTTGGAGTGCTGATCTGCACATCCAGCTCATGTTACTTTGTTATTTCTGCTGCTCATGTGCTGCATCTCAGCCGTGTGCACCTTATAGGGGAAGAACGTTGCTCTTTGCATAATTACTCACCGAGTACGCTCTGTGGTCACTCTCTAAGCGTTTACATCAGCTGTGTGTCTCACAGGCGGATCACAAATGTGAGTGAAGAAATAGGTGACATATCTTATGAAAAGGTCAGAGGCTGAGCCAGTTAAAACTCTCTGCATGGTCTGCTTCACGTGTTCAGCGGTTTGTTTACCAACCCTGGTTTAGCTCTGCACACCGCCTGATGATCTCGATATCCCTGCAAACATCCGACTGTATTATATGATTATCTCTGCCCGTATGCTGACAGCTTTGTCACTGCTGGTAAGCTGCTAACATGGGAGTACACTCCCCTATGAAACAATAAAGCAAAACAGAAAACTTTGCCAAACTTCTCCCAAAGAGTTTGGGCATTTTTTTATTCACTCCACCTTTATTTTATGTTCTCATGGAGATACAGTTGTTCTTTTTGTGACTGCATTGTTGTTTGACAAATCATTGATAAAGTCACTTACAGATTCATTTTTTAATTTTAATTTTTCTGCTTTCACCTCCATGTTTAATATTGAGTTTGTTCATCTTTTTTTCTGTTTCTTTCTTTCTTTCTTTTAACCCTTTAATGCCTGAAAACACAAACTATAGCCAGAAAATTCTATTTTTTGGGGGCTGAAATGTTCATTTCACTTTCTACTGAAATCCAAAAAAATAAAAAATTTCATAAAATTTTACATATATACTTTTTTGTATCTCATTTAATACATTAGGTGATTTTGGCAACTGACAATCCACTTGAGGACATTTTTATCATTTATCTGATTGTATTCAGATGTTGCTTTAGTAATTTGTTGATCATATTGATTAGATAGAGGTATCATAAAAGTATGTATCAAATATGATATAACAGGCGTTAAAGGGTTAATAGTGTTTATTGTTGTTTTTTTTTATGTCTTTAAAGGCCAAACTAGGGATGGGCATTGCAAATTAGCTCAGGCTATAAATGCTGTAGTGTGTGGCAGTATTCTCTTGCTTCATACTGTCCCTAAACAAATAAACATTAAATAAATTAAATTACATGCTCCATTACCCCCTCTCCTGGTGGCATCGACCAGGCTGCAGTGCTATTTCTTCCTCATGTCAAAAACACATTTTCAGAGAAAAAGCAGGATAATCGGAGGCCAAAATCAACACCTGCCAGGTGTAGGGATGGCAATCAAACCAATTCCAGTCGAGGATTGACAGTAACTCCCTCAAGGAATCAGTATCATTGGTCTTTAAGCTTAACAACTCCCTGATTAATGCCTTCCACTTTGCTCTGCATGCTTTGTAAATCAAGGACTTCATGCTCTTATTAAAGGAGTCAAACTTGAGATCATGACATTCAGAAGAGGTCAAAATTGTTGCCCAAGTTCTTGACAAAAACGTCAGTTGCTGCACAACATCTTGAGCAGGGTGGGCAACTGGTGACCTGGGGGCCAAATGCAGTCCTGAAACAGGCTTGAATTATGTGTTTAACTCATTAGATTAAAGAGGCCATCCACCTGGAAAACACATTTAATGGTTCTTACATGTATAATGTAGTTGTCCCTCTTTTGAAGCTTGCCTGAAAATGTTAAGGTTAAAAGCAGCTCTGTTTTTCTGTTTGGCGTCTTTGTTTAAACAAGTTGGTGGTATGTCTCAAAACAAGAGATTTCATGCAGCCTCCGCGGCTGATGAAACCACAGGAAGCTTTTCGCATAAGCCCGCCCAATTACAGATAACATGACAACCGGCTACCTGGAAACCACACGTTAAACAGCCTGCAAGCTGGAGAGACATAACGCAAAATGGCTCAACAACAGCAGCACGCAAATTGCTTAGTTGTTGACTGCAACAGTCAACACAAAAGTATTTTTCTCATCCCAGCCTTGGCGGATCAAACCATCAAGGATCAATTTTATTTTTAATAATAGTGTTCCTGACACTCTCTGTTTTGTTTGTGGAAAACACCTCATATCGTGTTTTTCCAATATGGGACAGTACCAGGATAACCCCCAAATTCCACATAAAGCGAACATGCCACGAACCAGCCGCAAATTGAAGTGCAGAGCACCTCACTCCTTCTCTAGTCTATCTGTGCATTTCCACAGACAGCGTTTCCAGTGGGCCATGTCGCCAGCCTTTCGCACAACTGCGACGCTTTGGTGCTCGGCGCATTCACTCTTTGTAGAATTTGGAGGTTACAGCTTTGTGTATGTTTTATTTTGTTTGGAACTTGACTTATCAGAATTTTAATGAGCACCCATGTCGAAATGGTCGAAACGGTGTATTCTCATGAGACAAATTCACAATTAAAACTAAAGTAGTTGTTTCATTGTTTTTAGAAACAATGAAACAATTATTTTAGCGTTTATACCTGCTTTATTTTATCCATTGTTTGTCAATTGTTTTATGTGTGCGTTGTTTTGTCTATTTATGTACAGCACTTTGTGGTTGTTTCTAAAGTGCTTTATAAGTAAAAATGAGTTGAGTTGAGTATAACAAAAGCCAGAGAAATCTCAAAATTTGTTTTTATGTTAAATTTTGATTCTGAAATTCCATTTTAGGACAATTTAAGAGAGACAGAATATGTTATTAAAAAGCGACAAGAGAAAAGGCTTAGTCACCTCAAGATTGGGACGATAAGAAGATGCTGCTCTACAGGGTGTAGACTTTTAAAAGATCAGAGGTGTAGCTATGTACAAGTCCATTTAAAGGTTTTAAAGCAAACAAAAACAACTTAAAATTAATTTTTAAATACACTGGCAGCCAATGGAGAGAGGCCAGGGCAGCAGTGTGAAGTCTGGGTTGACGGGGTGATTGAGTATCCTGAGTGTTTCAAATAAATATCTTACAGAGAAACCAGCAGAGTACAATGAAAGAGACCTTCGGGTGGGCACAGAGACGGCATCATTATCCTAACTGAGATGAACCATCAACTGTGATATTGAAGCATTACTGTTTTTAACAAATGGTATTTTATTTAAAGGCTGTTTTAAACTCTTACATTTCTGACTAACACTCCAACTTCTTCATCATCACTGTCCAGCCTCCAGGCCTCCTCTCAGCCCGGCTCAGCGCTCCAGGATCAAGAGAAGGAAGCCCAGGAGCAGCAGAAACCAGCTCAAGCCCCCAGTGCTGGGGTAGAGGGAGATGGACAGGAGCCAGGAGTGTCAGATGAGCCCGACCTCTCCGCCCTCAGCCTGACGGAGAAGATGGCCCTCTTCAACCGCCTCTCTCAGACCACCGGCAAGACCGCTGAGGGCACTCGGGGAGATACTCGCCAGCGCAGGGCACAGAATCGGTTTCAGACTCAACCCATCACCCTGGAGGAAGTGGAGCAGGTAAAAAACAACTTGATTTGTTTGAAAAGAAATGTTGGGTTGGAGTGACACTGATTTAAATTGATTCAATTCAATCAGTTAGTGTTGATGTACATCTACTGAGAAAGTTCATAAGCTGAATGGAGAACCACCTTCATCCAGCTTCAGAGTCATTTCTCTACTAGATTTGTGACTTAACTGGGATTTAGCCTTGATAACACATTAACACATGCCAACAGTTTAAAGGGATGCACAAACTTTTTTTTGTTTTTGTAACTTTCCTCACTCCTGAGTCCATGACAAGCAGATAGACACCATTCTTTAGACTGTGTGTGCAGTAACAAGGAAAAGACAGGCAGTGCTCGCCCACCGCTAATTAGCTTACCCAAACACTGGGAGTCAATGGGTTTCGTTAGCCTGCCTCTGCCTACAGTCATCAGATAAACTCTTCAGCAACGCTAAATGGTCATGTGTGCTTGTTATGACTCTTTTTTCCGTGTTATGTTACATTATCTGTTTTATGACTAAGATCAGCACTTTATGTTTTTTTTGTATTTGTATGTATTTCTTTCGGAAAGTACATCGAGTGTTAACCTTAGTCTCTCCAGACTCTGTTTAGAGCTAATCTGATGTAGGCAGAGGCAGGCTAACACTACCCACTGACTCCCTGAGTCAGTGGGTAGTGTTAGTGTTGAGCTAAGCTAATTGGTGGTGAGCGAGCTCTGCCTGTCTCTTCCTTGTTACTGCACGCACATTCAAGGGAATGGTGTCTATCTGCTTGTCATGGACTCGAGAGTGAGGCAAGACATGAAAACAAAGAAAATATTGGCATATCCCTTTAACATCATGACAAATCCTTGCCTTTCAGTGCTCAGGACAAGAGTTGTTCAGTAGAACAGATGTGCAGAGGAGACTGCTGCCTTGCTAAAATGTAGGATAATGCATTAAAGGATTATTCAGATGTGAGACCTGGCCTGAAGCGGCAGACAAGTCACTTCCAGGTCACTTACACTGCAGACAGGGTTTCCCGGTGCACCAGTTTCTTCTGGAGCGTGATGGATGAACAGCATTGTTCTCTATGCAGCTGGTTGAGTCTAGGATACTGAGAAACTGAGGTCACCAAGTTTATTTTGCTTTTTATACAATGTCCTTATGTCACAAATGACCAACAATTTGTTACAAAAGCTTAAAAATACACAACTTATGACTGAATATCCATGTTGACAGTCAGAAAATCTGCACTCAGAGTGAAATAACTTAATATGAAGGACTTTTAAGCTTGTTTATCGTCAGTTTGCTGTATTTGAGAGTGTTGTTGAGGAAGTGTTTTCAAAACTATACAAATTAGTTCCAGATTTATCAAACTTTATTTAATGTGTTCCTCTTTTTCAAAAATAATCATATTATCAATGTGTTGTGACGCAGACGCAGATGAAGATGTAACGATGCAGAGACAGTCAACAACCTTTTAATTTTGCAGAGGCTGTTGCGAGACTGCAGCATCAGTTTTGTTTCTGAGGATGAAAAATCATGTGTAGGAAGATTAACATGCCATGTCGGGCTCTTTCTTGTGTTCCCCAAAAGCAGTATAATAATGTGAACCAGCTCAAATATCCCATCGCCACGGAATTGAGTTTCTTAAGTTGCATTGACAGCCAAGCCTTTTCTAGTCATTAATGTTTAAAGAGTCACAAGAAGATGACTCTCTAAACCCTTTTTTTAGCACCATGTAGTTTCAGGAAAAATTTTTATTAGTCTTTTAAATTCTTTCTGATCTATTTCTTGAGGTTCAGCGGTTCAAATGTTTACAGTGTCCTTGTAATTGTTTCTTATAAGTCGTGCACTAACCTACATAAAACATGACATGACATTTCAGAGCTCAACAAACATTCCCAGAATATTTGAATTTCTCCAAGACCCACCATGTTTAATATAAAGTTAAAGTCCATCCCTGCTGTCCACACAGGATGCGGAGCTGCTGGATACCTCTGAGGTGTGTAACGGTGAATTAGAAGCCAATCAGGGAGGACATGTAAGACCTGTGCTGCCTGTGCAGACTTGCTGAATGGTCCTGCTTCTTCTTAGGTCCAACTAGTGACTCGTGTTGTCTTGTTAAGGCAGTGGCTTTGAAATAATTTAGATGAGCTCAGTAATGTCTGTAAATGCTGTTAGGTGTATGTGTTCCTCTGAATAAGTGCTCGAAATTGCTTTATGTAGAATAGATTCAAAGTTTATGGTGTTTTGCATTTGTTTTGTACCTTATTTCTAGATGTAAACAGCCGCTGTGACATGCTTGCTCTTTGCATGACAAGCATGGGATCATTAGAGTGCAAGTAGTGCATGCTAGTTTCCTCAGGTGTATGGAGCGCTGCTTGGGCATAATATTTAATATCGATGTTATCAACTGTAGTTCAGCTTTACTGGTACTCATATTTGAAGTACATGTTCTCAATTTTGGTCAACTAGAGCATGAGTAGACTTTACTAGTGAAGCAAAAAGTGTCACATGTACATGTACTCCAAATTTAAGTACTGGTAGAGCTGAACAATGCCTAATATGCCCGATATCAGTTTTATGCCCAAACAGCTTTCCATACAGGTGACTTTAAACCTGAATGAACTGGCAAAATAAGAGCTCATGTCGCGGACATGTATGTGCATTGGTCTGCCTCTGATATATAATGGCTGTAGTAATGTTGATAGTTCAATAAGATTTGTATTTAACATAAATTGAAGCTGAAGTTGGTGTAACAGGTGAAGTTTATGGGAGGTTTTCAAGATACAGTAAAAGCAAAGTTTGTGGTAAATATTTTTTTCTTTCTGACATGTTTTTTTTCACATGTATTTTCAAACTCAGATGCAATTAAAAATAATAAATCTAAAGAGCTAAACACAGAATTGAAGACAGATTACAGGTTATAAACTGTATTTTACTGACTTTTTGTACAAATACTGCCAAGTATAGTTCTATTTTCCGGGGAATATTGTGTTTTTTAATGCTGTCACAACAGATTTTGTCAGATTTTCTTCATTAACATGCATTTTTAAAAATGTTTTGAACTGACTGGCGGGCCACGTTAAGAGAGATGGGGGGCTGCATTTGGCCCCCTAGCTGCCAGTTGCCCACCACTGAGATAAATGGTTAAATTTCTGAAAATGCTTAAATATTTTTCCCCATGTTGTGAAAGCGGAAAACAATGTTTTCAATAACTTAATGGCTCTTATAATGTATAAGGTAAAGGATACTTAAAAGTAAGCTCATTCAGCTGCTATGATGTTACTTTATCAACGTTTAAACTCAAATGCAGTCAGAAATATTTAATCTAATGAGCTGAACACATAATTCTTGCTTTAACCACTTTTTGATGCAGATAAAGATCATTTAAAAGTTACTAAAGAGTATTTTTCTTACATTTCTATTTCTTTCTTTTTTTTAAGTGCATAAAATGGAGTTCCACCAAGAAATTATGTCGAAGTACAATTTTCTTTTACATCATTTTGCTCTACATTAATTCAGAGAGATAATTGTGTTGCTAATTCCGTATTGTGGTGCCTTCTTCTGCCATTTTATTGATGAAGACGTTGCCTCTTCACCCTCTGACGTTATTTCTGCTGTTTGCGCAGCTCAAAAACGGAGAAGAGATCAAGCTGGAGCCCCTGTCAGCCTCCCTGGTCCGCTCCGTGGCAGCTGTCACCTCCCAAGCATCTGTTGCCATGGTTACCACTACGCCAGGCACCAGCGCCGTTGTGGATGACAGCCTCCACTCAGGAAAGTCCACCACCGCCTCCCACATCCTCGCCCAACAACAGGCTTCCAACGCCGCCATCCACCAGGAGAGGGCGTTACGGTACTTCTCCATGAACCAGAGCGGGGAGGCTGAGCCCAACTCCTCCCTCCTCGCCCTCCCCGACAGCCGGGAGAGAGCGGGGGCCCCTCTCGCTCCAAGTCACAGGCAGCAGGGGGAGACGGCCGTGGAGGAGGGGGCGGAGGAGGAGGTTCGAGGGAGACAGCAAAGAGGAGGAGCCAGAGAAGAGAGCCAAGACGGTACTATTAAGGAAAAACTCCACTCCCCGGAAAGGGAGCGGGAAGCCAGGCAGCGGCAGCATCAGCATCCCCAGCCTCAGCACTGGAGGGGAGAGCCCGAGCCCCTGCCCAGCTGGAGAGCCGCAGACGGAGGAGACTCCCAGGAGAGTAGGGACAGAGCAGAGGGCGCAGGGAGAGGAAGAGGAGGCTTCCCCAGGGAGACAGCTCACATCGCCTCCACACAGGAGCCGGAGAGAGGCAGCGGCAGGAGCCAGGCTGGCATCACAGGTAGGCGGCTGTGAGAGGAAAAGAATAAAGGGAGGATAAATGGAGAAAATAAAAAAACAGCAGTGGGTAAAAGGAGGGATTCAGCAGCAATAATGAGGAGAGCAAAGTCTGGTGGAGGACCTGTTCTCATTAGCCTCATTGTCTTATGCAGCGTGCTTCCAGTAGGGCTGGGCAACATATGCTCTTCGGATATAATATAAAAAAATGTAGCTATGTATGGTGAGGCAATTTTGCCAAATGCAGAACAAGCTACGCTGCAAAAACACAGATCTAGGTGATTTGTCCAATTTTTGGTTAAAGAAATGTCAGTAGACTTATTGTAACTGAAGTACAGATCTGTAACTAAGTTTCTGTATCTATTGTTTCCTCTAATCATTGGAATATTGAAGAATTTATCATTTTTAAGATGAAAATGTTAAATAGCACAGAAAATTTTGATTACCACAGTATACTAAAATATGGCGGATATTTGTGTAGAGTTACAACATTCTTGAAAAGTTTGTCGATGGTTATTGATTACTAAAATTAAAAAATGCCCAATTTTTGGTGTCTATTACCTCTGTTTTTCTTGCCATGATATTCGTCAGGGCCTCCTACAAATCCACAGATAAATCCAAGGCCATAACAACCCTTAAAAAGGCATATTTTGGGTGGGAGAGGTCCTTGATTTTACAGCATGGTAAACATTAAAAGGTTTTCTGGCTATATGCATAAACAGGCTCTCTCTCTGCCTCTTTTCCCTTCTTGAGAAAGCTTTGTGCTTTAATTAACCTGACACATCAAAACATTCAATAAATTTCACTAGTGCATCTGAGAAAGAGTCCACAGAAAGTGTTTGGGAATGGACAGAACTTTTAAGAAGCATATCCGGCAGGTGATTGGATGATTGTTCTGTCAATCACATTATTACGGGCCTATCAGATAATTTTATACTGCTGCCACTGAATAAACTTCAAAACATGAGCCACAGCGTAGAACAAACTCTCGCAAAATATGTTGGAAGTGGAGCAAAATATCATTTCTGTGGAGAAATGCTTTTAGTGTTGTTATTTGTCCTTCATTTGACAAAGAAATGCCGTCCAGATCTGATAAAACTGCTGCTGAAGCTGTTAGCATCTATGCTAATCTTTGCATAAGCAGTCAGTTCACATCTCATTTGTAGTTTCCACCTCTTCCTGCTCTAACAGATTCTGATTGGGTTGTGTTGCTTTGAGCTTGGCACAGCTGTTGTAGTTTGGAGCTTGACAAGATGAATCTGCCTGATTATAGACATTGAATCATGCAGATCCAGCTGCACTGCAAGGGCATGTTTTGATATCCTATAATCTTACTTTTGCAAATAAGCGTTTGTACGCACATCATGGAAAAAATATATACATACTCCATAGGATGGTTGCTTTCTTCTTTGTTCTTCAAAACAAAATACATTTTTGAATTTTTTTCTTAGTTCGAATCTTAGAAGGTCCTAAAAATTCTTAAATTATATTTTAAAAGTCTGCAGGAACCCCCAGTCAGAATTATTTTGATTGTTCTGGAATCATATTAAGGTTTTTAATTGTGTCATTGTGACAGCCATTTTGCTGAAGAATAACCCTGACATATTTTCTCTATCTTCCTTTACTTGAAAATTTTGATCTATGATTTTCCCTCATGTTGCCCAGCCCTAGCTCCCACGCACGATCGCCTCCGTCGGCTGCACACACTCTTGTCCCAGCTGGGGGTGTTTGATTTGGCCGATACAGTGAGCCGGAGTGTGTGTGTGCATGTGTGAAAAAGAGACAGTCGTCTGAGGCTGCATCTCATTAGCATATTTTTCCATGCATTTTCCTCACGGCTCTCTTTGTCTGGGAAGAGGAAGCCCCCTCCTGGCAGCCTGCTTGTCGCCCAAAAGACGTCAAACCTTTTTAAATCGCGTGCGTGTGCGTGCTCACTGCCATCTTCTTTAGGGGCTGTGGTCTCCCTGCACCACATCACGCCTGTGGGCTTTAACCGGGCTCATGCCACAGACCAGTGGACCTGACCTGTTTCTATGTGCTAATGCAGAGTGAGTCCAGGGGTGATCTTTTCCCATGTAAGCACACAAGCTGCACACAGGAACATAAAAGCAGTCAGCGAGCGTGTGGGTGCAGAACAATTGGCCGGCTCTTATATGTAGCAGGTAGAGGGCTGGAGGGATACAAAGGAAGCCTTGTCTGCAGGCTGTGCTCTTATTTAGTGCTGCATGGGTTGATCTTTACAGAAGTATAGCCCATTATATCCCAGTATCAGGGGGTTAAGAGGACTTGCTTTGACCTACACTAATTCCTCTGCAACTTAACCACTGCATTCTTACACATAGCACTGCCAGGGCTGGGAAACATGGACCAAACATCATTGCTTCATGTTTTTAGCATTTCAAAACAAGATAAGATAATAAGATAATTGATCCCAGAAGGGAAATTCAGGTGTTGCAGCAGTACAGGGGTAAGTAGCATGCATTAAGGTCAGTAGAATAACATATAATATAAAAGATACAGATCAATAAACTTTAGAATAGCAAATAAACAAAAAAGAATAAGTGGAGGTATTTGCAATAATACAAGTTAAAAATTACCAGAGTAAGTGTCACACAGTGTGACAGGTTATGTTGACAGTACATTGTAACAGTGCAAATTATTTTATCGTGAAGTATTGTGCAGTAGTAGACCGGATAAGAGATATGCTGAATAAGGTGCAATATATTTAAATAACATATCAACAATATGGTTAAGAAACTGGTTTAGAGTATATAGAATATATTATATTATAAAAAAGGTAAACTCATTATTTTAATAATAAGTGGAATCAATCTGGAAGGGACACCCATTGCTTCTTACCAGGTCAACCATCATTGTTCTAATGGAAAAATCAAGCACCAAGTAGCAGCTTGCATGACAAATGTTATAAGACACCTATATCTACCTCCCTCCACACCAATATATACATGTTTGCCTGTACAAAATAAAAATTTAAGCTGTCATATGCACATTAAAAAGGTTATAAAACAGTTATTAACCTGACACACCAGATGGACCGTTCAAGATATTTCACTAATCCATCTGAGCAACAGCCCATACAAAGTGTTTGGGAATGGATAGAACCTTTCAGCAGCATATACAGCAGGTGATTGGATGATTGTTTGTAAGTCACATTCATAACAGGCCAATCCAATAATGTAGTAAACAGGTGCTGTTGTGTACTATAGTATAGAATACAAAACCTGAGCCACAATGTAGAGCAAACTCTTGCCGAAACATGTCAGAAGTGGAGCGAAAATGTCCTTTCTGCGTTGATGTTGTTAGCATCTATGCTAATCACTGTGCAGTTACTCTCTGCTGTCATCTTGCTCATATCTCCACCTCTTCCTGCTCCAAAGGACGCTGATCAGGCCTGGCAAAGGATAAAAATAATAATTCTATTTTAACTTCTACATAGCTTCTACATACTGGTGTATGAACCACGACTTGTTTTCTACGTGCTCTGTATTGTTGACCTACTTACAAGCACTTCCGCAGTGGTTAGTGCTTGTGCCCTGTGATTTAGTCTCAAATGTATTCCTTTTGAAAATTGCACAAAGTGCTAATCTTAGTCTAAAAATAGATAATGAAACATAATGTGGCAAAAAAACAAGTCACAACAAGCACACAGGACTGTTTAGAGTTGCTGAAGAGATAATCCGATGACTGTAGGCAGAGGCAGGCTAACACTACCCATTGACTCCCGGTGTTTGAGCTAAGCTAATTAGCGGTGGGCAAGCTCTGCCTGTCTCTTCCTTGTTACTGCACACACAGTCAAAAGAATGGAGTCTATCTGCTTGTCATGGCCTCGGAGTGAGGCAAGACATGAAAAGAAAAAAAATGTTGGCGTATCCCTTTAATACGTGTTTCTGACCATTACAAGAAACAAAGGTCTAATATCATTGTTTGTGCAGCATCTTTAATGACAGATTAATCATTTTGACTGGTAAAGAGTGTTTCAGACACTGAAACTAAATATTGGTTTACTGCTAACTTTGTCTTTTAGATTTGCCGGATCATCCAGCTCCACTGAGATCGCTGGTCGCCAAAGTTTCATCCAGAACAGCCTCCCACGTCTCAAGCAGCCAGCAGCAAACGCACATCCAGCCTCCTCCCATCCTCCCCAAAACCTTTGCGCCGCAGCCTCCACCAACTCCACCCAAACCAGCATCAGACCTCCAGCCGCAGCCCCCTCCAACATACCCCAAACCTTTCGCCCAGCCCCTTCCAACAGCGCCAAAACCTCAGGGTTTCGTCCAGCCCCTACCGAAGCCCTTCTCTCACACCGCTCCCCCAACTCCTCCCAAACCTCAGGTTCCTCCGCAGACGCCACCCAAACCCCAGTCCTTCCCCCAGGCACTGGTCAAGTCCCAGTCCATGCCCTTGGATCACATCGAGGACTACAGCAGGCACAGCGTTCACTCAGGAGATCTGCTGTCACCCACGGAGTCTGGAGACCAACTGTCTGACGGGATGTCCGCTAAACAGATGTCCATCAAGGAGAGGTGAGTGACAGAGAGAGCTGTTGAAGTGTTAAACTGCAGACCACATTAATCCTCGGCTTGATTGTTTCTTCGAGTGAGCTAAAATGTGGATGAGGGCTGCCAGGAAAGCAGATTTTAAATAAGTTGAGATTACAGAAGTGTGCAAAGGTTTCAAGATATGGACAGTGTGATGTTTTTGATACAGTCACAAAAGGCTTCTCATCGGCATCGTGCAACACATGCTGTAATGTGCTCATTTTCTGTGATCCTATTGTGCAGTTAATCAAATTTAGATTGTGTAATGTTGCTGGGCTTTTGTGTGGCTGTTTTTTTTCCAACCCTGTAATATCCTTGCTTTCTGGAGCTGGGAACATTTCCTACTGGGCCACAAGGAAACAAGATAATAAGGCAAAAATGTGGTGCTGTGGTAATAAGTGTGTTTTAGACCAGTGTTAATTTTGTTGACTAATTATTTTCGTCAATAATCTTTTTTCCCCTGATGAAAACTAGACAGTAACTAAAAAAACAAGTGCACATGGACAAAAACTATATGAACTGACATTTTCCTTAACAAATAAAAACTAGACTAAAATGTTTGACAGAGATTTAATCCAGTCAGCCCTAATTTCATCATGTAGAAAGTAGGGACAAGTTAGGAATATATCCAATCACAGCTACTTTGGTTGTGTGGAAAGGCTGGATGAGTTAGGAGGGACATCCAATCACAGCTGCCTTAGCCTGGTGGTGGTGGGATAAGTTGTGGAGCGATCCAATCAGAGCTCCTCTCTTTATGAATTGATATATTCATGTAGAGCAGGTTCACTGTTTGTTGTCAGTTCTGGTACTGTAACTGAGATGCTCTGCCTGGTAGCCTAAATAAAGGTGACTGCATTTCACACAAAAGTTCAATTTGTTTCTATTCGTTTATACATTCAAATTTTACTTACATTCAATAATTATTGAATGTTTAATTTATTCAAGTGTAAAACATGACTTCAGAAATTCAAGGAAACATAAACAATGTCTTACACTTTACACTTCATATTTTAGTTGACTAAATTTACAGCAGATTTCAACTAAAATGTTGTGAAATTTCATCAACTAAAACTTGACTAAAATTAAAACAATTTAGATGCCGAAATTATGACTAAAACTAAAATATATTTTAGGCAAAAGACTGAAACTAAATTAAAAGTGCTCTCAAAATTAACACTGTTTTAGACTGTATTCTTGTTTTGTTACGATAATCGATGTGTAACACACAGCAAACAAATTTTTCCACCAGGGGACTCTCCGTCAAGAAGCAACCAGTGTTAAAAATGAAGGCAATGTTGAAGACTGCAGTTGCATAAGTGTTCTTTTGAGGCTGTGGTGGGAAAAGTACACATCTCAGACACATAACATCCCCTACTGTACATTTGGAGCGAAGCATTTTGGCTGGCAGCACAGGTGTCTTTCCTATTTTCTACCTAGCGCCCGTTTCACACTGGCAGCCTTCTTGTTCATGTGAATTTGCCTCATGTGCCAGATGTCCTGTGGCTTCATTGCATCTCCCTGCTGTCACAGCTCTATCCCTCCACATATATCACCCCAACAATGAGCTTCTATTGAAAGAAAAATCACAGTACATCTGTGCACATGGAACCTGATTCATGGCATAACGGACCTGAAAAACCTGCAGAATCAAAGCATTCTGTCGAACGAGAGGAGGCAAACTGAGCTTTAACTCTGAGAGGCACAGACAGGAACAGGAACTGGACAGTTTATATCATTTCTGTGACATTTTCTACCGCTGTGGACATAAATACCAGCTGGATTAGAGTAAATATTGCTCTCTATTTGTCATTACCTCCGCCAAGGAGGTTATGATTTATCCAGCGTATGTTTGTCTGTTAGTTTGTTTGTTTGTTAGCAAGATTACACAAAAACTGCTGGACAGATTTTGCTGAAATTTTCAGGAGATGTAAGTAATGGCCCAACTTAGAAATGGTTAGAATGGCGGTGATACATATATTTTTCTGGATGCAAAAAATCCTAAAATGGCAAAAAGTCCCATAAGTTAACATCGAGCTGAATTTTAAAAATCATATCTCTACCATTTTTAAAGGATCCCCTTCCAATTTTACAGGATAATATCATCAACGTAAATTTCATGTGGACCTGATCCAGATTGCCGTCACAAAAAAGCATTAAACTGTGTAATTGGAAATCCCATTGACGACATTCAATAATTCATAGAAAATCAAGACATTAAACTTGTGTTCATTCAGGATAACACCCTCTATGTTTGTGTTGAGTTTTGTCCTGATCCCTGGCACTACTCTTGATCTGGTGATCCAGAATTGTTTCTTTTACAGGGGTTGTGGAAAAGCCACCGCCAGAGCTGAGCTGCTTGGTGGAGGTCTGCGCTCTCTGAGTGCTTTCCTAGTTTTCCATCTGTTTTGGATGAGAAATGAATGCTGCTTGCAGGAAAAACAGGCAAGCCTCCCATTTTTGAGATTTCCAGGCCAGGGAGACAAGCCTGAGATGCAAACTTCCAGTCTGAAAGCTCTAACTTGATCACATGCTTGCCGAACTGAAATGTCACACGAGTAAACTGTATCCAGTGTGAAACAGCCCTGAAGCAGGTCTCATGTTGTTGAAATATCCAATGACCAAGTGCTCCTGTTAATCCTGTTGGTGTTCCTCCAAACATGAGGACTGATCAGGCCTGAGACTTTTATTTCTATCAGGACTGATTAAGCGCAAAACTTTTGCAGACCTCCCAAATCCTGGTTCTTCGTCTTAAGTTTGTGTTGCTTTGTCTCTGATATTTGAAGGACATGTGAGAAAGATGGGCTTACCTTCACATCAAAACCCTTCTCTATTGAGCTTGTTCCTCACACGAATGATGTACAACATACATCTCTTCTACATGCATCTATTTAAAAACTTTCTTTTCAAACTCCACTTCTTGATGCCTCAACAAAAGCCCTCAGTTTGTTGTGAGTCATCTCTAATAAGCTCAGATTTAAGCTTGTGAGGCAAAATAATGGCTTGCTCCCAAATGGAAAACTGGGGGTAAAGTGCTCCTTAAATCCTGACGCAGAGTAAAGCTGCAGGCACAAGTCAGCCTTAATTCCATTCACAGGTCCAGGATCCAATCAGAGCTCAGCCCTTTACACGGTGAAAACTGTGATGTCAGCAAAGATTAGCCGCTAACGGAGGCGTTGCTGCTTGCAGGGTCAAAAGTCAGAGCCTCGTGAATTTGAAGTGTTCGACAGAATCAGGGAGGAATCATCATACCCCTGATCTTATTGGCTGTAAAATAGGAGTCAGAAAAAATATTGATATTCTAATATACATTCATCCTGGCATGTGCAAGACAATAATAGTCTGCAGACTTGCTCACTGGGTTAAGTGGTGACTCTTTATTGTCCTATAAGTATGAGCATGAATGGTTTTCTGTCTCTCTATGTGACCCTGCGATCGGCTGGCGACCAGTTCAGAGTGGAAAATACCCAATATTAGGCTTGTAGGCCGCCTGGGATCCTTGATGTAGACTACCTTGGTGTAGACCTCCTGCTGTGGATTTTTAAAGGTTCAGTAACTACAATTACAATAATGTGGCCATTCTTTTAGCCCCATTACATTATCATTACAGTCTCTGATATTATCTTCAGAGAGATCAACAAAATTAAATACACGGTAGTTCCTGCAGACAGCACACATATATCAGTATGACCTTGACAAACAATCATGGATGACCTGCTGCTGTGGACCTGCTCCACTCCATGTGCTCTATCCTGCATCGACCATCAACAGAAATGACATCATTTAACATAAATTCATACTTTTAGACCAGTTAAACCCATTTTAATGACTGTTCATTTAGATGCTGCTATATTAATCAACATCATTCATCTCCAGATTATATTCATTGTAGATATTAATGTTAGTATTAGAATGATCTCTCTATCCATGGTTGTATTAATTATACATCCGTAGTAACTAACTTTACAACCACATATAGGCATGAAGACCCTCTGGAAAATGAGATGCCACAACTCGAGGGGCTTACCTTTAATAAGTTTATATTCAACAAAGAAAAATATGATGCTATACAAATACAGATTGATTCATTGACTCTATATTGAACTGAGACAAATGTTATTTTAGTCCTTTTGTCTCTGCCTGGATGGATACATCTCTGGATGTTTGTATGTGTATATACAAATATATCTATTATATGTATTTGTGTATATGCATATATATGTGTATCTATAAAATGAAAAGTATTGCCTCAGCCTGCTGTATTGTAAAGTGTCTTGAGATAACACTTGTTAGGAACTGGGGTTATACAAAAAAGAGATTAGAAGGACTTACATTTTATTATTTTTCATGATATAAAGGCGTTTATCAACATTATTTGATTTTTACTCTGATCTTATCAAAGTTTATAATGCTTGTGTTGTGGCAGCCAATACAGCGCAGATAAAAATCGCTCTGTCCCTCTCAAAAAAATAACATCCAGCTATGATGTTTTATCTTTATATTGCTCAGCCTTATCGTGCAGCATATAGGCTGGCTCCACCCTGTTTTATATTTGAAGTCGACAGAGATTTAATTTTAGCATCAGCATGTTTCTCCTCCTCGTCTGCAGAGCTTGTGTGGACTGTATGAATCCTCTGAGGTTTGGTTGATTCCTCCTTATGCCCTCATTTTCTGCCCTGTCCACACCGTGTAGCTGATGACATACTTTCTGTTACCCCCCAAGCCAACTGTTACCAACACTGTAAAGAGCTTTTTTTTAAAGTCACATTCGCTGGCTGTGGTGCTGAAATCTCTGACCTGGTTTTTCACCCTTGAAGGAGTTTTATACCTCTCCGCCAGCGGCAGCCAGACAGGAAGATTCATGTTTTCAGGTCATGTGTGTTATATTTCATGAGGGCCTGAAGGTAATTTCTCCACATAGGCACAAACATGCACTCACACTGAAACTGATTAAATGTGGTGTTCTAGGGTTTTAGGTCAAGCTTATGCTGACCACATGAAGCATAATTTTGGCTGTAAATCAGGAATTAATGTGACAGATGTGTCCAAAAGCAAACACATGTACATAAGTTAACATGACAACCAAGGTTCTGTGAAAATGTGGTGAAAGACAGAATAAAAAATGTCCACATAAGGAAGTCTATATGTTGATATCTAGATGGTGCAAAGCCAGGTGCTGAGAGCAAAGATAATAAATCATGCACATCGACTATTACCTCCACCAAGGAGGTTATGACTGTTGGCAAGAAAACTCAAAAAGTTATAAACAGATTTAGAGGATATTTTCAGGGAATGTTTGTCATGGGGCAGGGAAGAAGTGATTTGATCCAAATCTAAATGCAGATCCAGGAATTTTTCCAAATGATTTGTAAACACTGCAGAGCACTGCGGGCAGTTTTCAGCATTTTTGATAATGACTCTGCTAACACTGTCAGAAATGTCTTGGCAGAGATGAGGTTATATTTCAGTGGCTTTTGTTCTTTTTTTTTTGTTTGTCTGTTTGTGAGCAAGATAACTTACAAAGTTCTGAACAGGTTTTGATTAAATTTTCAAGGATAGTTTGTCATTAACCTTGCACAGCAGCTGGATCCACCCGGTTCATTGTCTGTAATCAGGCAGATCCTTCTTGCTCCAATCTACAACGACTGTAAACGGCTCAGAGCGGCACGGCCCAGTCAGAATCCTTTAAAACAGGAAGAGTGAGATGACAGCAGGAAGTGACTGCACGTACAGGGATTAGCATTGATGCTAACAGCTTCAGTAGCAGTTTTATCAGATTTGGACCACATTTCTCTATTAAATGAAAAACAAACATCAGTGAAAGCACTTATCAATGGTAAGGATATTTTAGTTCCACTTCAGACATGTTTTGGCAAGAGTTTGATCTATACAGTGGCTCTTGTTCTGCTCCCGCCTAAGACATTATCTGATTGGCCCATAACAATTGTTGAATGACAGAATAATCTACAAATTACCTGCCAATATGCTCCTGAAAGGTTCAGCCTGCCCCAAACACTTTCTATGGGCTCTTCCCCAGATGGACTAGTGAAATATAGTTAACAGGTTAGTTTGTCATGGTACAAGGGAGAGGTGATTAGATCCAGATCCAGATCCAGGGGCTTTTTAAAGTATCTATTAACATTGAGAGCTGGGCTAGTTTTCCTTATTTTTGCTGATAACTCAATAAACTTTCAGCAGGTTTTGTTAAAATTTTTAAGGATGTTGGTCATGACATTAGAAAGAAGTGATTTGGTTTTGGTGTTGATCAGAAACGGGATGTGGAACCAGGATTTTTTTAAAGTGATTTGTCAGCATTGCAAAATTGGGCAGTTTTCCAGCATTTCTGATAATAACTTGGCTAACAATGTCAGGTGAAATTTTGTACTCTTTGAACATTTCTAGTTTATAACAGAAACTAAAGATGCTCCGACAGATTGGCCACTAATCGGTATTGGACGATTTTTGTTCAAAGGCATAACTGGTTGATCGCACAATTTTTGTTAAGAAGGAAAAAAGTGTGATCGGTTGAATAACCTTTAATAAATAATGTTGAGTGGGGATGAAATTTTTTTCCTTGTGAATATAACATAACCACATCAGTTTCATTGTGCAACTGGGTTAAAATTCTTAAATCTGCTGCCTTTTATTTATTAAGGTATTTGCACTGTGTTGCCTGTTGGATTTAATTAATACTTTTAGTTGGTCTGTCAAGTAGTAAATGAGTCATTTCATTGTGTAATTCAGACTTCCTTGCTGTGGGACACTTTATTGAATTGCACTACAGGTCTTTCCCTTCTGCTTTGTTGAGCAAACACGAAACGTGATCGGCCAAGACAAGCCTGATCAGGACATCCCTGATAGAAACACAAAGTTAAAAGTGTGGACAAGCAACAGCTGGCTGTAAATCTCCAACAGTAGCAGCTGACCATTCAGGGGACCTGTGGCATTTAGGAAGCCTTAATAAAACTGCTCTATCAGGGTCACTTTTCAGCCTGTAATGCAGATATCAAGTCTGCTCCTTCAGTATGTTAATTAAAATTATATTTTGTCACATGTCAGAGTGGCACTGCTGAAGAAGAGCGGTGAGGAAGACTGGAAGAACAGGATCAACAAGAAACAGGAGGTGGTGAAGGCAGCGTCCACAGAGCCTTCAGCTCAACCCAAGGAGAATGAGCAGACCGCTCAGAAGAAGGTCAGTCCAATCTTCATACTCAAGTAACGCAACTTAAACTGTATTCATACTAAAGATTTAACAAGATATTCACACACGATATGATACTTCTAAGGATACTGGGTTCACATCATTATTTCATCATGATTTTCTTAGTTTCTTTTCCTTTAAAGGAAGGACAATTGTCCATAAAATGCCAGCCCGCCCTCATCGAGATTAAATATTTTCCAAGTAAATTAATGAATGAATCAATCAGTCTTTATTTGTATAGCATCAATTCATAACTAGTGTTATCTCAATACACTTTACAATAGAGCAGGATGAAGTCATACACTGCATTTTATGGATACACATTTATACATATAAAATACACATATACATATAAATATAAATACATACACCCAACACCCAACATGAATCCATGTAGCCAATCATGAATCACTCCATCATGGCGGCAAGAAAAACCTCTGTATATCAGTAGGAAATCTTGAATGTGGATCCCAGTCTAATGATGAACATATTTCAGATTTTTTGTCATATTAACATCAAGAATCTGAGAACTCTTTCCCTTTTTTATTACTTCTAGGTCAAAAAGTGTCCACAAAGACTGCATATGCTGAAAATACTAAGAGACCACATTTCATGTTTACGATTTTTCAGTAAATGAATGGCAATGAAACAGACATACAGTCTTTAGCCATTTAAAAGCTCAGAAAGGGACACTGGTTGAAACTGCTCCCATGTCTGTGGTCTCCCACATTTCAAACATTCAGATGAGATCAGAAGGTTGTTAAAGGATTTGATGCCAGATTTTTGATGCGATTGGTCCTTCTCGTCAATCAGAGGAGCATGGCCTTATTCCAGACTTGTCACAACCAAAAGTTTGTTGGGATGTGCCACTCTGATCTCAAGTTGTAAACACAGTGACTCAAGGAAGGGCTGCCTATTGATCTTTTCCATTCTGACTAGATGTCAAAAAGATCCAGAGTGTTGCCTGATGGATGTCAACGTTAAATAAATATAAATATCCCTGTGATGAACTTTAATCTGCATGTTCAACCATAATTATTAACTGCTGTGAAGCTGACTGTTCTGACAAAGCTTTAAATATTGTATTTTTTATATCTGCGAGTCATTTTATGAAGCTTAACCAATGCAACAGAAACATTTCACAGACTAACACTGATGCTAGCAATCATCAGTAAGACTATTTCGACCAACACATGGCTGTGTCAGAATCAGAATCAAAATTATATTTATTGCCAAGTACATTTACACATACAAACATTATTCATGATTCATATGCTAGTAGTTCCCCCCAAATTCACTCCAGGACAGCCCGTAAAAAGGGTGTTGATGATCAGGGTACCAAAGTGTAATTAACTGTTGGCACACATTTGATATCAGGGGATACATTTAGAAACAGGTTGTAGTTTTTTCTTCATAAAATGTGATCCAGCTGTAAATTTCACTTTGGCATCCCTCTCTGAGAATTTCTGAGATTGTTTGTCTGTTGTCAGATGTGTGGTCTTACAGTCTGGCTGAAGTGTTGCTCGTTTAGAAGTTATTCTAAAAATCAATCACATTTGAGAAATTAAGATTGAAAATTGTTCAGTATATGGCCAACCTTACTCAACACAAGCCAGGAAATACTGCTGCAACAACAGGGTTCGATTTTCTGCTTTTCTTGTACTATTGATTATTAATGTTCAAACAGGAGTTTCTACACGAGCCGCACTAAAAACAAAAGCCACATTTCATCCCTCGTCCTGCCATCCCCTGTCTCTGCTCTTTTAGCTAAGTGGTCTCTTTCATTTCCTCCTTTAGTCCATCTGTTGTTTGAGCTCAGTGGTCCAGACCAGTGCAGCATCCAGCCCCCAGTAGACTGTAAACCAGGAAACATATGGGACCGTCTGCCTGCAGAATTAGCAGTCAGGGGGATTGCGAGTAAATTTGCTTGTTTTTAGGAAGATAATATTTAGACAAGCTCTCAATTTTTATGAACAGCTTTTTTTTGCATTAGATAAATGTAAAACAATGTTCATATAAATCTCTGATGTTAACAACTGCACCTACAATTTATTTTAAGGCTCAAAGTTCCTCTAAATCCAAGATCTATGCTTTTTTCCTGCAACTCATCCACCCCACATTAGTATTCTACAGGGTGAAACAGCCTGCTTAAACCCTCGATGGTAACCCCTCAGGCTGCCTCACCCCTAAACCCATTAAAGCAACAATGGTCTCCCCCTTTTCCCCTCCCTCTGACGGAGCACTTCCCCTGTGTTTAACCCCTCAGGAGGACGGGGTGGCCGTTCAAGACCACTCTGCTGTCTCTGTGTCTGAACAGCTGTGGGTAAGAAACGCTGGCAGCCGCACAAACACTCCATACAAACTAACAATCAGCCTGTGTGTGTGGGATCTGTGCTGTCTAATCGCGGCTCTGTGTGGATTTTGTGTGATTTCTGCTCCTGATTCTGTCGGGCTCTGGTCGCTCTGCACTTGCAGTCTTGAATGCTGCTTTACTGGCAGGACACTCATGAAGTTGCTGATGCCACTGCCTTTGAATGGATGAATGATTGAGACCTTTATTGCCCCCAGGAGGCTCGTCCTGCACCAAGAACATAAAAACATAAATAACAAAGGCTTCAATAACCACAAAGGACAGAACGTAAACAAACTTAAGGTTTTTCTTACTTATTACTCAGTCAATAAGTAATCAATGTAGATATGTCTGAAAAATGTTCAATAAAAATCTGTATTCTATCCTCAAAGAAACAAAACTCAATTCCAGTGAAGTTGGGACATTGTGTAAACAGAATACAATGATTTGCAAATCCTTTTCAGCCTATATTCAGTTGAATACACTATAAAGACAAGATATTTAATATTCAAGCTGATAAAGTTTGTAGTATTTTGTTGCAAATATTCACTCATGTTGAATGTGATGCCTGCAACATGTTCTAAACAAGCTGGGACAAGGGCATGGTTACCACTGTGTTACTTCACCTTTTATCTTCTCAACAGTCCAGGGTCTTTGTTGTTATATTTTGCGCTACATAATGCTCCACTAATTTTCAATTGGAGACAGGTCTGGACTGCAGGTCAGTCTAGTACCTGCACTCTTTTACTCAGAAGCCACGCTGTTGGAATACGTACGAATGTGTCTTCATTGTTGCTAAAACGACTGAAAACGTGGTAGTGGGCATGCCAGGCCAGTAGATGGCGATGTTAGTTTGTTGTGAAACAGCGGTGTCACACTACCCGTCTGCGCACTAACGCTTTCCAGTGAAGACAAACTTTTCAGTCATATCAGTCCTTGGTGAATATAAAAAATGTGTCTCTGCTGGGCAGAGTATTGCCGCAGCAAATGTACATTTTGTTGGAGGAGCGATAGCAAACCTAGCACAGTTAGCAGCACGATAATGTTGTCATTCCTAGTTGCGCGCGTAACCGTTATCTGAAAAGTACTGCGCATGTGCCGCGCGTCACCGTTTTCCCTAAAGATGGAAATTCCTGAGACGGATACAAAAACATTTTCAAAACTTTCACTCTGGACCCTGGTTGTAAATGTTTGCTGATTCAAGCCCTCCAGTCACCGTTCTCATGTAAACCGAAGGCAACAAAAACTCAACATTTTCGGCTGTTTTCATTGACATGTAAACAGAGCCGTAGAGATGAACTGTGTTAATTGACAATGCTTTTCTAAAGTGTTTCTGAGCCCACATGGTGATATCCTTTACCGAGGGATGTTGGGTTTTAATGTAGCTGCTCGAGGGACTGGAGGTCACAGGCATTCAGTTTTGGTTTTCAGCCTTGCTGCTAAAGTGCAGAGATTTCTCCAGATCCTCTGAATCTTTTGATGATGTTATGGAATAAAATTCCTTGCAAATGTATATAGAGAAACATTGTTCTTAAAATGTTGGACTATTTCCAAATGCAGTTGTTCACAAAGTGGTAAACCTCACCCAATCCTTTCTTGTGGACACCTGAGCCTTTCAGTGATGCTCATTTTATACTGAATCATTCACCTGTGAAATGTTCCTAACAGGTGTTTTTTGAGCATGTCCTCAGCTGTCTGTCTTTTGTTGCCTCTGTCCCAGGGTTTTTTAGAACATGTTGTCCACCTGGTGTGTCATCTTAATGGTTCTTAACATAAACAAGAACTGAAAAACAAAAAATGTTTAAAGATGCTCCAGTGATGAATCTGCTGCGTGCGTCACACTGTGTTATAGTCCTCTATCTACAGGGTTTAAGAGTCGCTCCAGTTAGACTGGTGGTAAGGTTGGTAAATTCATTGTGCATGGGAGCGCTTCTCAAAACTCACATAACTTTGTGATAAAGTTGTTCTAATCCCTCACCATTTGCCTCTAGATCTGGTCTGAAAGTTTGTAAAAGCATGTTAAATATCAGACGAGTGGTGCTTGTAGTTTTTAGGCCAACTCTCCTTTGCACGCCTCCCTCTTTTCCCTCATCTGCATGCTCGCCTTTTTCCATCCTTCTCCTCTTCCTTTTCTTTCTCTCACTTTCCATGAAACTCTTCGTCCTCAGGAGCCTGTCTTCTCTTCCACCTACTCTCCTCCTATCCCCCTCGGCCAAAAGTGTCAATATATTGAGCACCATAGTCAGGTAAGGACCCACAGCCAGCACGCCTGAGCGTGGTACATGTGCCAGAGTTTAATCGTTTCTGCTTTGTTTGCAGCCACTGGTGTGAAAGGTGCTTTGGCTGCTGTTGTGTTTTCTTTGGGTCTCAGTGCATGAGTACATCTCTGTGTATAAACATCACTCCTGTTGTGGAGTAAAGGATTATACAGGCTAGGAAGGACATGCAACCAGCACGCACGAGTGCATCTTTTTATGTCCGCTCGGTTTGATGTTCTTGCTTCACTAGAATTTGCTGTCATGGGAGTGTGGCATCAGTGAAGTGATGCTGAAGCTGAGGGGGGATGTAGTTTGGTCTGGAACTGGGTTACATTAAAGGGATATGCCAACAAGTTTTTTTTTGTTTTAATGTCTTGCCTCACTCCTGAGTCCATGACAAGCAGATAGACATCATTCTTTTGACTGTGTGTGCAGTAACAAGGAAGAGACAGGCAGAGCTTGCCCACCGCTAATTAGCTTAGCTCAAACACTGGCAGTAAGTGGGTAGCATTAGCCTGCCTCTGCCTACAGTCACCATGTAAACTCTTCAGCAACTCTAAACAGTCCTGTGTACTTGTTGTGACTCATTTTTTTTTCATTGCATTATGTTACGCTATCTATTTTAACACTTAGATTAGCACTTTATGTAATTTTCTAAAAATTACATACATAATAAACCATAGGGTGCATGATCAAAACACTACGGACATGCTTCTCAGTAGGTCAACAAAACAAAGCCTCTTTTTACGAGTAGAAGAAGATTGGTACTAAGGATTATGGCTGACTTTGTAAGAGAGGACATGGATGATTTCTTTAGGGTTTAGTTTTGTATGTATTTCTGGTAAAAATGACATAAAGTGCTAATCTTAGTCTAAAATAGATAACATAACATGATGCAGTAAAAAAAACGAGTCACAACAAGCACACAGGACTGTTTAAATCTGGTGAAGAGTTTATCTGATGACTGTTGGCAGAGACAGGCTAACGCTACCCATTGACTCCCAGTATTGGAGCTAAGCTAATTCAAAGTGGTCAAGCTCAGTCTTTCTCTTCCTTGTTACTGCATGCAGAGTCAAAACAATCTGCTTGTCATGGACTCAGTGAGTGATACTGGCGAAAATTTCTGCGTATCTCTTTAAAATTCCTTTTTTTTTAAAGTTATTTGCCTCTCTGATAAAGCAAATAACTACAATGTTGTCTGAATAACAAAGGGTTGGGAGATATGGACCTAAAGTCATACTTAAATATGCTTGTCTTAAAGCCGATACACCATATATTTTTTTTTTCTGCTGAGAACTTATGAGTGATTGTCAAATATCAGAATCATAGCATCTCAGCCCTTCATGGGGTTTGCCTGATTTTAAATGCAAGTAAGTAAATTTCTTGCAAGTTAGACAGTGTGCAGGAGTTTATCTTCATGTGTAAATTGACTTTTTTTCTCCTACACATCTGTCTCTTGAATTAGATGTGCGAAGTGCCTGCCTTAATAATCTTTGACGATTTGATCAGTTGATATCTCTTTAATTCTGTCTCGTCTGAGCAGAAATCAGGAGAGGAAATCGTCGATGCTCAGATGACCATTGAGGAGAGAAAACAAATGATATCTGTCCGTGAGGACGCCTGGAAGACGAAAGGCCAAGGAGCAGCGAACGACTCCACTCAGTACACCGTGGCTGCACGCATGGTCAAGAAAGGTCAGTGAGTGAATCTGTTTTTATTCAGCGATCTCCGATGAGGGGAAGGCCATTTTAATGTCATTGTCTGTTTTATTAAACTAATTAATTGTTTTCATGACCCTGAGT
Organism: Cetoscarus ocellatus; assembly: GCA_037902135.1. Lineage (NCBI taxonomy): Eukaryota > Metazoa > Chordata > Actinopteri > Labriformes > Labridae > Cetoscarus > Cetoscarus ocellatus. Next base: position 44,003 of record JBAMNC010000347.1, on the reverse strand, counting down.
TGACTTTTATGTGGTAAAGGCAAGGTGATTTCGATTTTTTTGCTGTCATGAATAAACTAGGGGACAGGCAACGATATGTATTTAGAAGATGAAGTGCTTTTTTGTTGCTTACAGCAGATATTTTTAAACATATTACAATGACATTTCTTTACTAGATGGAGAAACAACAACAGTGAAAGCATTTCTCCATAGGAAAGGATACTTTTGCTCTGCAGACATGTTTTGATCAGAGTTTGTTTTACATAGTGGCTCATGTTCTGTCCTGTACACCTCCACAGCAGCGCCTGCCCAATGCATTATCTGATTGGCCCATAATGAATGTGACTGACAGAGTGATCATCCAATCACCTTCCTGATATTATTTTGAACCATTCTGTCCATTACCGAACACTTTCTATGAGCTCTTTCCCACGTTTACTAGTGAAGGTTTACATATTGCATTCCTTAAAGGAAGTTATGATCTCACCTGCACCATGAATATTGGTGTTATTGGCCAAATTTGCTCCTCTGCAACTCAAGCAAACAATAATGAAGGAAACACTTGTGAGGAATGAAAATGGAAATGCCAGAGAGGCGAGGCGGATAGAGTTCAGGTGATCACCCAAACATACTTTGCCACATCATAATCAATAATAGAAGTTATAATGATAATGAAATATACTGACAGATACAGCAGGTTATCTCATCTTATCTCTCTACAGTGTCAGACATGTTGTCCTCTGTGGTGTGAATTTCTATCTGTGTTTTTAGGCCTGGCTGCCTCTGCAGTTATCAGTCCCATCCTGTCACCGGTCTCCACCAAACTCAAGAGCAACACTCCAGCTATCAGCAAACCACAAGAGGGTGAGACTGATTTACAAGCCTTTTGTCATCACATCCAGTCCAGACAAATAAATACCAGCCACGATTTTTTCTTAGTCTTATATTAGATCAGAAATGAGAGATACAAGTTTACTCATACATTTGATGTTACTTATATCAGAGTTAAATGTTTAGCCATTGAGATAAAAACTTAACTCATTTCAAATGGAAAATAAAAATGTGTTTTTGTCTAGTTTAAAGTATTAAATATCCTCTGTTCTACTTTTATTTATTGCAGAAATTGAGGCCAAATCAAACATGGAATCTGATAAGAAATTAGACAAGTTGGAGAGCTTCCTAGGACGTATAAATAGCAAAGGTAAGAACTTATCCTGACCTTTAACTTTTCTTCAGTGTGCATTTGATAAACTGCATATTTTGGGTGCAGTCTTCTTTCAGAAGCCTGTATTATTTTACTATGTACTGTTGTTTTTGTTGTTCAGTTGCCGGTCTGCAGGAAACCACCATAACAGTGACAGAGAAGGCCGTGAAAGAAGTGATGAAGCTTGATGATGAAATCTTCTCAAAGTTTTATCGGCACGTTGCTGAACTCCCTCGCATGCCCACCAGGATCGAGATCAGTGAGGATTTTGACTCCATCTTTGGCTCCCAGGGTCCAAAGTAAGAGAATTATGAAGGTTTATTCAAACACTGCAATCAAAACCTGAGACTTTAAAGGCAGATTCTTGGACCAAAACAAACGCTCTCTGTTGGCACGCTCCCCTCATCTCTTAGCTCCCTTTCACAGAGCCTCTGTCTCTCATTTCCTCTCTTTCCAGGGAGTATCTATAACCCTTTTCACACTTGCAACCCTGATATTATCTAGATAGTACCCAGGCAGCCTGCTCATATAATTTACTGACATGGTTGTTTACACTTGCTCCTCTCAGCAGAGAATATGCCCTACTGGATGAGGGAGAAGTGAAGGAGGGTCAAATATACGTGGGAGGAAGTCAGTGTTCATAATATGAAAGTGGACAAACAGTTTATATCACAATTAATATCCTAACTTAAGTGTTACATGTAAAAAAAATGTACCAACAGCAACAATGAAAGAGCACTTTAATGCTCAGAAGTGTGCATCACTACATGCACGGTGATTACAGTGGAGAAAGAAAGTTGCAGTGTTTTAGCTCTGTATCCAACAGCAGAGCAAGACGGCTCTTTGGATGTGTGAGAGGGTCAGTGGTGAACCTTAATGATGATGCAGTGGAAAAAACACTTCTACGTCCAGACAAGCATCTGGGTTTGTGTTTCTCTCCTTTCAATCAAATAAATTTCTCCTGGCTGCTTCAGCGGTTCGTCCGGTCATGTCTACCTTTTCCAGTGTTGTACCGATCACATAGGATAATGTAATCAGTCCTCCCCACTCACCTCAGTGAATCACCCTGATAATTCGTGGTTGCATTCACACTTCGGCTTGGTCAGACTCTATGAGGATAAAATATTAGGGGGGCGCGAGGAAATTACCTGGGTAAAGTCCAAGTTGGTGGTTCGCCCGGGTAAAGTCTGGTTAATTTCAAGGTCTTTTTTGCAAGTGTGAATGTGGTTTATGAGATTGAAAGCAGCAGAGAAGGGCTGATACTCATTGAAAGAATTAAAATCTGCCATCAATTTCTTGCTGCCTCCTTTTTAGCAAAAAACACATATTTATTCCTGTTAACAGGAAAATAGAAAGTTCATTTTATTTTTTATTTTTGCACAATTATGAAATACACAAAAGACAAAGATAAAAGGTTGTATGTAGTGCAGGGAGAGGCGAAAAGCATAAAGGGCTTTTTTGAAGCCTCCACTTAAAAGTATATTAAAGTTACACGATATTATATGTACATATGACATGCAAAAAAAGAAGAAAACAAACAACAAAACTAAAACAAAACACAAGTTACTCAGAAGTTATGACAAACTAGTAACAAAATGCATCCAACAATTACAAAAAAGAAGAATAAAAGGACAGATTAAGTAGAAAATGTGAGTGTGGTGTGTATGATCATGTGAGTTCTATGAGGGATTGTATTGCCAATGACTCCAGAGATAATGACAAAAAACAACAAAAAACAATGAGATAATTAAAAAATGTACACATAACTGGTATGGAAGAAAGAAACTATTTCAAAACAGTCATTAAATGATCCTTTTAACATATTTTATAACAATTTGTTGAGGAAAATTTCTTTAGCAGGTGAGAAAAGCAACCTCTATATCTAAATGAAATAAATCTCTTGCATCTCCCTCATGCTGAGGTCAAACTACACAATTTTTCTTTTTTTTTGGTCAGCTACCAACGGTCACTATCCCCAAATCAGGCGACCACAGAGCCATAAGATCATCTTCTGACCTGTCTGAAACCAACTGCACAATACTCATAATGCTCCATAATACACTCACATGGATATAGCTTCAGTTCGTTGTATAAATATTAAAACTGTCCCATGTTAAGCTTTAAAGGATGGTATATACTCAAACACTTCCAACACCGTCATTGTGCACATACTTTTGTTATCTCCTCAGGTTGACCTCGGCCATGGTGCAGCATAAACGCATGGTGCGTCCCTCCAGGAACGTCCAGGCGTCGAGAAACCCTCTGAAGATGCTCGCCGCCAGAGAAGACATCAGACACGAGTACACGGAGCAGAGACTGAACGTGGCCCAGCTGGAGAGCAAGAGGATGAAAGCTGAGAAGAGTGAGTCCAAAGATAACAGCTCATGTTTGCTTATGTGTATTTGTTTCAGCTGAAAATCCCAGGGGTAACGTTTGAAATATTAATCATCGATAAAAGACGAAAAAACTACAACCAGATTTACTGTAAACAGCCCTAATTGGGATGCAGCCTCATCTGACTCTCTCTGGAGCAGTGTTTACATTTGGGAGTTAGTTCTGTTAAATTTTAATGAGGCAGCTATTTTTCTGCTGCCTGCTGGTCTGTAAGTTTTAAAACTCTTTTTCTTCACAGTGAATAAAACCTCCGAGTACTCCGAGGCGGCTCTGGCAGGTTTGGCCAGTAAAGAGAACTTCAGCAGCGTGAGTCTGCGCAGCGTCAACATCTCAGAGCAGATGTCCAACAACAGCGCCGTGCCCTACAAGAACCTCATGCTGATGCAAATCAAAGGTAATCATCCCAAACAACTCCGCGGAGACTGAGGATATTGTTGATATATGCAGTTACATTTGTTTCTGTTCATTAATACATTCAGACTTTACTAGCACTCAATAAAGGGTTATTAGATGTTTCATTTTATCCAAGTGAAACATAAAAATGCCTTACACTTTACACTTCAGATTTTAGTCGACTAAATTTACAGTAGATTTCATCAACTAAGATGTTGTGAAATTTCATCAACTTAAACTAGACTAAAATTAAAACAATTCAGATGGCTAAATTATGACTAAAACTAAAAAAAGTGCTGTCAAAATTAACTCTGTTCTGCAGTTGATGGAATTGAACCAAGTGAAAAGAGTTTATTCTCTCCCATGTGCTTAAATTTGGATTTGTGACCTGTTTTAAACATGTGTCAAGGAAACGATGAAACTTATTGAAGTGTAAGACAAAATCCTTATGGCATTAATATTTGTAGTGTAATATTTATTGTTTTATTTTCTTGGCCTTTATTTAACCAGGAAAACCTCATCGAGATTAGGGCTGCCAAGATTAGTGAGCTAGTCATGACGACATCGACGACCAAAATGGTCGGTGACTAATTTAATTATCGACGTTGTCATTTGTTGTTGTTTTTTTTAAAGCTTTGCTTTTCTCTCAAAACTGCCGCTGTACCTTCCACTGCCTTGTCTCCCAGGGCTCCTGTAATGTTTAAAACCCTTTTTTGTCCTGTTTCTTTGCTCAAAAAATACATTTTCTTCCACATAAGCTCCGAACTACAACCTTTTTTCATTAAATTCATGAAGGCGGTTGATGTTTTTGGATTCAGAGTTTACCCACTAGAATAAACCGGACTACACCACTGTGAGAAAGCACATTTCAGTACACCTACAAAATTAATATATCACAAGGTGACAAAAGTAACTGCAGTAGTGGAAAAATCTGCCAAAAGGGACAAGATACAGTACCAGCTTCCTCTCATTTCCCTGAGTATCTTCTCAGGCTGTACGCACTAGTCATGATGCCCCCTTCACATTTCTGACTGCCCCTTCATATATGCCTGCCTAAGTTCATTTAAAGCTGAATGGACTACCATCTTAACTGTTTTTTACTTTTAGTTAGCACATACCTTAAACACTTCACGCTTGAACCTAATGATGGTTATAGAAGAGCAGCTGCATGCTGGTGCGGTAAGCTGCAATTCATGCACGATCCGATTAGTCGACTAATCGACTAATCGCAAAAACAAAATCGGTGACTAGTCGATTATCATATTTGTGGCAGCCCTAATTGAGATTAAAAATGTCTTTTTCAAGAGTTTTTCAAATGTATTATTGTCTTTAAAGTTTTACTTGGCATTTCTGGATAGAAATAGACTTTAAATGGTACAGCAACACATGTAAAAAGGCTTGTTTTCATGGGCTTGGCTTTAGATTTTAGTGCAATCTTAGGTGTGTCTTGAGCAAAAAGAGTTTGAAGACGGCGGCCATAATGTCTCTTTCATGGAAATCACCACCAGCAGGAAAATAAATGTTGTTATGCAGGGAAACAATAACTCTAAAAATGATAAATTGCCATATTTTTGCAGCAGTATGGCAGAAAAGGTGAACTATGTCGTCCCTGTTAGGTCGCCGTCATGTCCAGACCAGATTAGTCGAGCCAAGAGCATCCTCGCTGAACAGCGGAGACTGTTTCCTGCTGATCACCTCCGAGCACTGCATCGTCTGGATCGGAGAGTTTGCAAACGTCATTGAGAAGGCAAAGGTGAGCTCTCTACCTGCCTCACTGGATCTTGTAGTTAAGGGCTGTGCTCCTTTTCAAACTCATGCTCTCAGGCTTGTCTACAGAGCCACCATTTCCCCAAAGGACGGCTGTCTAGACCATATCTAATAAACATTATTTTTATTACAGTTGTTCTGTGCTGCTCTCTCATTCAAGGCAGTGTTTATTCATTTTTTTAGATTTTATGATCACCAAGGCTCCTCCTCCTCCTCAGGATCCTCTGTTTAAGTCCAAGGAAGAGGATAATGTGTTGAATCATCACAACCAGATCAGCCAATGAAGCTGAATGTTGCTCCTTTTTAAGGCTTAAACATGTTGTGTCTGACCCGTAGGCGGTAGATTTGGCCACCTTCATCCAGACGAAGAAGGACATGGGCTGCAGGGCGACACAGCTGACGACAATCGAGGAGGGGGTCAACCCACAGGGTCCAGAGGCCCAGCAGTTCTGGACGATTCTTGGAGGACAGACTTCATATCAGCGTAAGTCAGGATTTGATTGAGTTCTCGCAAGTTTATCAATACCTTTTGGAAAGCTGGTTTGGAGCAAAATTTCAATTAAAGAAACTAAATTAAAGACTGTCACATAGACAGATGAAAATATTACACAGTGCAGATGTGGAGCATGTATAATTAGACTGATAAACAAACAGACTGAATAAAGACATAACAAACATGCTCATACATTTTATACACAGTGAACAAATGATCATTTTTTTCTAGTTCCTGAGGGCTGCACTGCACTGTTACATATCTTCGGGCGCTCTCAATGAGGAAAAAAAAGAAATAAATGAACAAAACCTTACAAATATTAAGCTTCCACATATATACTTTAGCACCCAGCATAATTAAAAATTCACAGTTTAACGACCATGACATTTACTAAAGCCAATTTAAGTTTCTTTTTAATGCAATAAAAGACTGAATGGTTACCAGTTTTTAAAGCAGAAATATATTACATTTACCATTATTTCCAAATATAGTTTTTACTAATATGATTTATTATATTTAAATATCTCGTAAAAGATATTTAGAGATACAATCATAGCGAAATAAGTTTTTTACTGACTTATAAAAACAAAACATGTATCAGCAATCTAAGGTTAGTAGAAATATTTTAACACCTTTCCTAATTTGTGCATGAAATAGTTCTGGTTACTCATGATGAATTTTATTAAGCAGTTGTTGTTTTGTTTTCTTCATATTTCCATTATTTTATTTTATTTTTTAATGATTGGAGGGCTGCATGTGGCCTCTGGCCCCAGTTGCCCACCCCTGCTCTCGATGGTCACACAGTTGTCGTATTTCTGTCCCCACAGCGGCGGGCCCGCCAGAGGAGGATGAGCACTTTGAGAATGCGATTGTGGAAACCAACTGTATCTTCAGGCTGCTGGACGACAAACTGGTGCCTGATGATGATGAGTGGGGGAAGGTCCCTCGCAGCTCTCTGCTGTCGTCCAAAGAGGTCGGTGGGACTGTCGTTTGGTCTCTGTCAGAATGGTTGTCATTCCTATGTCTTATTTGATCTTAAAATTGTGCATTTTTACATTTCTTTTTTGTAATTCTCCTTTTATTTCTTTAGCAATATAAAAAATACATTTAAACAAACATTAAACAGCTCTCTATACAAGGAAATATGACATGAAGACCCTACAAACTCAGTCCATCGATGTAGAGGAGGAAGTCTAAACAATATCAGAAGAAAAAAATATAATCAAAATAAAAGAATTAAAAAAGAGGGGAGTTAAAGATCCAAAAATGCCATATGATCGAATTAAATTAAGCTGGATAGTGATGAAAGTCAGTAACAAAATAGAAAACTAGTAAAAGATTGAAAGGATAAATAATATGTTAGAAACAGCTCCATATTATAATAATATTAATGAGACAAAGTCACCATTACAAGTGGCCAGCAGTCGAGTATGATTGTGATGCCACTGCTGAATTGTTGAAGGAATTAATGTAATTTGTATTTCTGTATTTTTATTTTTTCAACCGTTGAATGGATATAAATGGTTTAAAAACTAAGTTGACAGCAATACTGTGCCATGTTTAGCTTCAAAACTAAAATGTTCATAAATATTCTAATTTTGATGCCTTGAACAAAAAAAAAAAAAAAGATTTAAAGGATTACATATATAATCTTGTGTGTTCGGTGTGAATTTTGGGTCATATTTGCACCATTTCAAAGTTTCCTCTGTCTTCGTTAGACTATGTTTTCTCTTAGTTCTGTATGTTTTTTACATTTCTAATCTAGTTTTAATTACCATCCCATAACAGAATAATACAAATGTCTGAGGAGTACCTTGTGAAGAATCAAGCTCTGAATATTTATATTCACAACATTTCAGTCTGAGGAGCTCTGTGCTTCAAGCTGCTTTTAATTTGTTGCTTAGTAACAGCAGGTGCCATGGCAAAAAAAACATCCTCCTACATCCATCTGTGCTCTGCTGCCGCTGCCGACAAAATTTAACGGGGTGAGGAGTCTGGGGCTCGAGGACAGACTGCAGGTTGAATATAAATCATGTGAAATCTTCAAATTCATCTTTTTCTCCCACCGTATTTACTTATGGCAAAAAGAGTTTTGTCTGCCCCAGTGTGTTATTTTATATATTCTAGTAAGGCTTTATTTTTGTGCTGTTAACTTGACGTAAATCAGCTCTCCTTATAGTGGGTCAACATGAATCTGTGGGTGTGGGTCAAAGGTCAGATAAGATCCTGACCAACGTTTGTCAAAAAAAATCAGCTTTGTTTCACTTTACAGGACAAGCAAAACAAAACATTCCTCTGTTTTTGGTTTTGTGCCACAGGTGTTGGTGTTCGACTTTGGCAGTGAGGTGTACGTGTGGCACGGTAAAGAGGTGACTCTGGCTCAGAGGAAAGTTGCCTTCCAGCTCGCCAAACACCTCTGGAACGGGATGTTTGACTACACCTGCTGTGACGTCAACCCGCTGGACCCCGGAGGCTGCAACACACTCATACCCAGGTAGGAAAGAGGCATGCACACCGACGTCTACTTGTTTTAGATCAAATCCTCACACCAGCAGAGTATGGAAAGCTCTTTGAGCATAGATTCAACATCAGGTGGTATCAACCATCGTTCAGCTCTACTATTGCTCAAGGTTGGAGGACATGTGCTCAATTTTGGTCGACTAGTGTGCGAGTAGACTTTACTAGTGAAGCAAAAAGTGTCACTAGTACTACTAGTAGACTGTTTTTTGAGTCTACTACTACTAGTAGACTTAAACATGTTCACTAGTACTCAGTGGCGGCTGGTGCCAAAAATTTTAAGGGGGGCGCAGCTTTGGAGGAAACAAACCAAAGAAGCGCTCCATACTACAGTGAAAAGAAACTAAAGACAAAACATAACCACAATGCTACCTACTTTGAACAATGCACCATTTGAACAGAAATTTTGCCCTCCTTTCCTTCTGGGCTGCAAATTTCTCAGTGACCTTCCGATTGAAGTCCATCATCTCTGTCACCAGTTTCTCCTCCATTTACAGCATGGCCAGTGCATTCAGCCTGTCCTGGTTCATGGTGTTTCTGAGGAAAGTTCTGAGAAGCACCTCAGCTTCTGCAGTGGTCATGGGTGTGGTGATGAGGATCTTTAGCAGAGTGACAGTCTCTGAAAATACCTCTCCAAGATTATTTTCCATCAACAACAGGATAAGGTCCACAGCTCCACAGCAGGCCTTGAACTCCTCCTTGCTGTCTATTAAGATTGAGCTCTGTCTTCAGCTTTAGTTGAGCACTGGGTCGGCCTTCAAGGTGCTGCTGAGGGCATCTTCAGGAAACATGGTGTGGTACTGTGTGAATCTGTCATTAAAAAGTACATAGAAAAAGCACATTTATTACCAAAAGTTAACATCAGTATTTACTGAAAAAAATCAATAAAACAGCCAAAGTTTAACCTGCTCCCATAAAATAAAGCTGTAATTTATGTCAGTTTCACTATTTTAAGAACATTTCTTGTGTCACCTGAACAGTGTCTTATCTTATACATGATGTCTCATGGCTCAAGATTGTAAACACAAACAGAATCTTATGTACCACTAAACTGATGCTTTAAAACTAAAGGTAAAACTATGTGATACAGTTTTTGGTATACACTAACTGTAAAAAGTATGAACAAAACATAACAAAAACAAATAAGAAAAAAATCAGATACAAGCATGCAGCACAAAGGGCAGACGGCTCACACCAGCTGACTGATTCTCACAGCTGAAATGGAGGCTGTCAGTGTTTGGATGACATTTATAGCTTTCAGCAAAACTACTTCAAATTTTAAAAAGTAAAAAAAATAAACTTCACATTACACGAGTCTGTTTCCATCTGCTGGAGCTTTTGAATACTTTAACTTTGTACCGTTATGTGCAGTATTCAGTCAGCAAAAAACACCAACAGAATGTATAATTTATGTATCCAAATAGAACATTTTATCAAAGCAACTAAACATACGGTATACAATTATATAAAATGGCAATACTGTATATATTTATATTGATATTTATTATTTTTTATCACGTTTAGTTGCCATAATAAAACTACACCATTTAGAGACAAGATATACATTTTGTTGGTCTGTTTGGTTAAGTGTCAAATCTAAAAGCTCCAGTAGATTAAAAAATAATTCTGTAATGGACATACACCTAAGAGGTAAAGAATTAGTGTTGTTTACACTTTTGGGACTAATAAAACCCCACTGTTTTCACCAGTAAATTGCAACACATAACTTGATAGCATTATCAATTCTTTTTGTAATTTTTCAAAGGCTTTCACACAATGTAACAGTAATATTTAATGAGCAGTGCAATAAACCTCTGCAATAATCTGCATGCACTTGTGTATTACAATTTCTCCTATATTGTTCCTGCTTTGCCATGATTTTTAAAAATATATCTTTATAGGTCCTTTTATACAATATTTTCATAAAAATAATGTATCAAATTTGTCAATTAAATTTAAAATGAACTTCTAGTGGGGTAAAAACAGACTTACCCACCCAATAAAAGCCCCAATTCCTCCTAAAATTATGTTGTTTTGTAAAAATATGCAAGAATTAAAAACTATATAGATTTTTTAGAACTTAAGTCTGTAAAAGGATAATGCTCTACTGAACAAAGCATTTATATCCTCTTGGCAAACTCATTTTGTGGCTCCTGATCTATTGTTTCGTGCCATGTGTGACATAAAATGCAAAACTTTGCCCCTTGAACTATGTTATGTCTACTAGGAAAGACACATCCTAATCTAATCTTCAGTGCAGCATAGCCTCTAACTTTTTTCTTCTCCAATGCAATCTCACCTCTTCTGCGATCCTCTGATGGTTCTCTGGACGACGCCTCCTCGGTGCATGGGAGCATCGGTCGGACGCGTGAGGATACGTGAGATACTTGCGCATGAGTAAATCATATCTGCTGCGGTGACATGTCGATATGATTGACAGCGCTCGTTGTCCAGTCACACGAGGAAAAGAAACACCAGAACAATACTGATTCGCTGCCAGTCCAAGTGGGAGTGTGCGGGGCGCACCTGCCTGCGCCCCGGGGCAAAGTTGAAGCTGCCAATCCCAAAGATGCCTCAGGTCACATGCTGAGCAAAAGTTTAAGGACTTGCATAGACACCCATTAGGCCGGCGCCCCTCCGTATGTAAACTATGTATTCACAACAGAGTTACTACGTAAAAACATTGTGAAACCCCTTTTATTGAATGGTGACAGGTGCTGCTGACAGACTATTACTATGTGGTAAAAATAAATGTTTTTATCCGCTATTTTTTATGATTTAAAGACAAATTACGTTGTGTTTAAGTGGACTTTCTCTGTTGAATTTTGGAGGGGGCGGCGCCCCAGCGCCCCCTATTGACAAGCCGCCACTGCTAGTACTACTAGTAAGCCTTATGCTAATAAGGGGGCAGAACGCAAACTCAGGCATCCCGTTGGCTTTCAAAAAAACTACAACCACTCAGGTGTTGGATTTGGTTATAATCCTTCCTACTTCATTTGCATTAGATCTACTAGAGCTACTAGTAAATCTTTTGGCATTACTAGTAATACTAGTACTAGTACACTAAAAAAAGTCTACTATTGGTATTGCTAGATTAGATTAAATAAGACAAATTAGATGGAACTTTATTTATCCCTTGGGAAGACACCTTCAGGGAAATTTAGGTTCCAGTAGTATTGTATTGTACAAAAGTATGAAAGAACACAGGATATCTAAAAGTAAAAAAGTTAAAACAATTTACAGATATAAAATCTGTATATATATATACACTAATAACATATATACATTAATAAATCTAAATAATACATTAATCTAAATAATAAATACTAGTGAGACATTTTGAGTTTACTAGTAGTACTAGTAGTCTAAAGTTTTGTTTTAATAGCGAGATTTTGGGGCACCAGTGTGCGAGTAGACCTGACTAGTAAAGCAAAATCATATACTCGTGGACAGTTTTGCATTACTCGTACTACTAGTAAAGCTTTGAGTTTTTACTCGTGACATTTTGTAGGTCTACTAGTACTACTAGTGACACCTTTAACTTCACTCATAAAGCCTACTCATGTTCTAGTTGACAGAAATTGAGTACATGTACTCCAAATTTTAGCACGAGTAAAGCTGAACTATGGTTGATATCACCAATATCAATTTTATGTCCTAATGTCTGTCCATAGCAGAGAAGACGAGAGTAACAAGCGCAGCATCATTGTTATTCCTCACCTGTCTCATGTTTCTGAAAAGCTCAGGGGGATCTTCCATAAACTCGACATCCTGGTTTACCTGAAGCCCTCCAACGCCTCAGAACAGAAGCTTGTTCATCCCAAAGACAGACACAAACAGAGCAATGTGGTCTACGCCAGTGGTTTTTAAACTTATTTTGTTTAAGGCACTCCCTGTTGGCATCTTTTGTTGTCTCTTTTTTTTTTTCCTAGTAGAGGCAGACAAATATAAGAAACGTTTTCCTCTTACTGCTCCTTTCCAATCATTGAGGTGTTGATCTGGAAATGTAGTGTTCACTTCTGTACAAATTCTGTCGTCCTGTTTCACGTGAGGAACAAATAAACTAAGACTAAGATCTTTTCACAGGAAAGGCCAAGGCCGTCCTGACTGGGCGATATTCGGCAGGCTGACGGAGCACAATGAGACCATCCTGTTTAAAGAAAAGTTCATGGACTGGACTGAAGCGAAGCTGCCATCACCAAAGGAAGTCTGTGAGATCGTACCTGAGCAGAAGGTTTGAACCCAACTCTTTTATGGTCACTATGGTGTTAAAGTTCGACTTATCAGAGAGCCTTCATATGTTTCCTCTGTCTCTCCATCTGTTATTTCATTGGACGGTGGCTCGCAGACTCACAGGCTCAGTACATGTTGCCAATAACAGTTGGTTACTAACTGGGGCCAAAACAGAATAAGCGAGCATATGCCTTTGTTTAGATGCTGGACAGAGTCTTACTGAGAAGAAAGAGCTGATGTTTGACCAGCTAACAGATGAACGTGTTTTATTCTACCTGTTTGATATTTCTGATCCATACCCGTGGTTTTCTCAGGAGGCTCCTGGGAGGCAGTGCCGGCCTTACGACGCCACCCTGATGCTGCCCGTCCTCCAGTCATCCATCGCCACCATCTTAGACGGAGTAAATGTTGGTCGAGGATATGGCCCAGTGGAGACTGAAGACCACATGAGGCTTCAGGAGATCAGCACAGTGTCGGTGGACGTCTGGCACATCCTTGAGTTCGACTACAGCCGCCTGCCGCGCCAGAGCATCGGACAGTTTCACGAGGGAGACGCCTACGTGGTCAAGTGGAAGTACATGGTCAGCACTTCAGGTCAGTTACTGTTGTTTCCTCCACCAAGAAGGTTATGTTTTTGCCAGCATATATTTGTTCGTTTGTTAGCAAGAAAATTAACTGTGATTTCACTGTTATCCTGTCACAACATATCACAAGAGCCTGAAATGATCAGTAGAGGGAAGATGATAAATGCTTTCTCGCTGAGCTTTTGTGTATTTTATGTGTTGGACGGTGGCCTAAGTATAACTGACACTTTTATGCAGGCGGACGAGGCTCAAGACAGCTATCAGCAGCCCACAGTTTAGTACATGCCAATGAAGCAGCTTTTTTGATTAAGGAAGCAGATATTGTGATGTGTAGGCACTGTGTGGAAAGGAAAAACTGTGACTATGAGCAGATATGCACTCTTAAGTTTGTGTTTATGTATCTAACTATGTTGTAATTAACATCATATACTTCTCTGTACCTTTCAAGCCTGCCGTGAACTGATTTTCAGACAATGTGGAAATAAGGTTTTTAAGTTGAGAAGAGTTTTCTTATTCTATGTCGCACATGTCTGTTCCCAGTTGGTCGCAGGCATAACCCTGAAATGAGGAGCACCGGGCCGGGAAAGGAGAAATGCTGCTACTTCTTCTGGCAGGGTCGACACTCCACCGTCAGCGAGAAAGGGACGTCAGCACTGATGACGGTGGAGCTGGATGAGGAGAGAGGAGCGCAGGTAAGAGAGGACAGGCCTTTCATTTCACAAATAAAAATATACCAAGTATGGACTTGTCAGGATATAAAATGTGCTAAATGGTTTCTGGTGTGAAAACAACAAGAGAGGTGTTAAAATCTGCAAAGGGACGTGCAGAAGAAGCTCTAGACAGCATGAAAATGGAAAATTTAAAACATGTCAAAACCACTCAGATTTTGTGGAGGTGAAGATCTAAGGAATTAGTGGTGCTATATAATCTTAGAAAACTACAATGTGGTTATGTTTTTTTTCTACCTTTCCACCTCTAAAGACTATTTATGGTGTATCTTTGGTTGATTTTGTTAAATATTATATAAGAAAAAAGACTGAATTGCAGAGGAAACTTGGTAACTTTTCCATGAACAGGATGTGTACTGATGTCTGCATTTCACAACTGAAAAAGAAATAATTTTTAAAAAGAAAATGGAAAATTCAGTATCTTAGTGATCTTTATGTGCACACTAGACTCCCTCCATAACTCATTTACCCTTATACTATAAATTATATCTTAAATACTCCGTGGTATGACATGGAAAAACTTCAGAGTCATTTAATCCCACAGGAAATCTAAAGAGCTGACAGTAAATATTGCAAATACAATATTCGATTTAAACTTAAAAAACTGTGTGTGCTGCTACTTTCATTAAATTCTTTTTTAATTTTCATCATTTCATGTCAGCGTCTCTCTGTGTCTTTAACAGGTTCAGGTGCAGCAGGGAAAAGAGCCGCCATGTTTTCTGCAGTGCTTCAACGGGGGGATGATCCTCCACGCCGGCAAGAGAGAGGAGGAGGAAGAGAACACCCAGAGTAAACATGATTACATATCTGATTTCATATTGTTGAAATAAAACTTGTGTAATCGGTGGTTCTTAAAACAGTAACTCGAGCCCGAGGGCCATATCAGGCCCCCTCTCAGTTGTTATCCTGGACTGGATTGCCAACACAAAGGTGACCCTGAAAAGTGTAAAGTTTCAGACTAATCAGGATGACGAGACTTCAGAGTCATTTTGCACATGTAATCCTGCATATTTCTCCATATATAACAGTGCTATAGTTCATTTTACTGGTAGGCTGTTGCCTACCTCTAACCCCCAAATTCCACATAACGCAAAGGCGCTGCGGTGTCTTGAATCGTACTGCAGAGCACTTCGCTCCCACTCTAGTCTATCAGAGCATTTCCACTGCCCACGCTCCGGCGCACCTGCACAGCGTCGCTGAAGCACTGGCGCGTGCCACGGTGCTGGAGCTTCGCTTCAGGTCTATTTTCTGCGCTGCCGCTTCCAAACCTTGTAAATTCACTGTCGTTCGGAAAACACAAGAAAGGAAAGGAAGTCAAAGGTGTGGAGTATCCGGTACTTTCAAGAGAAACCACAATGCACGGACTCCCGAACATAAATTTCCTCAATATGTTATTACTTCACAACCGGAGGCACGAGCATCAGGTCAACAGTCGGTCCGAGGGTCCCAGAGGCAACACGACACCGGGGACGAATAAAAGTGAATCGTGGAGGGTACAGAAATATGTAACATATGTGACACCAAACATCCTTTCTGCAAGGATACAGGCAGATAGAAGTGAAATAAATCACGAAGCTGTATGGCTTGGACCAGCAAAGCGACCTTACAGAAGCAAAGTGAGGTGTTGATTATTTCTTTTCTCAGTTTATAACATGTTCTGTTATCGTGTTACATCGCTATTCACACCAGAGCTTGTGGCTCTCCAGGGATCAGCCCTCCCCCTATGGGGCTGCACGCCGTCTGTGTGACCTTAAAAAAAACTTTCATGTTAAACAGTTAATCCATAAAATGCTTTAATCCACTAATAAAAATACATTTAATCTGTTAAAACTTTTCTTTAATTAACTCTTGAATGTAAAATATCTAACAATATTTGATCTTTAAATTTGAAAAGTAGAATTTTGGAGTTTGTTCTTTCTTTAAAATCTTGACATTAAATTAAAAGAAATTTGAGAATAATTCTTTGAAGGTAATCACCGTAAAATCAACTTACCATACTTGTTTTGTTTGTCAGTTAAAAACTAAGATTCAATAGGTATTAAAGTACAAGACTGTTAAAAAAAAGGATTAATCATTGGAGAATTTATACTTAAAGTTTCTGACTCTCTTTTGTGTGGCTTTTCAGTATTTAGAAGAGATTAAACCCCCTTTTTATCTTATTTTTTCATGATTAATATGAAAAATGGTCCACACAGGGCAAAAAAGAAGACAAGAACAAAGATGGACAAGTTAGGGTGTCAAAATGCAGGGCTTTTTGGGTCTCAGTACAGCTTACCTATAATCCTTGAGGTCTTAAAGGTGTCCACCTATGCCTGCCATAAGATTTAGATTCTTCCCAGTATTTGTCTTTTTATTCAGTTGATAAATCACTCCTCATGTCTGCTGGTTGTATTTATGCTTGTCTGTTTCCAGGTGAGTGGCGTCTGTACTGCGTGAGAGGTGAAGTCCCAGTAGAGGGCCACCTGCTGGAGGTTGCGTGTCACTGCAGCAGCCTCCGCTCCAGAGCCTCCATGATCCTGCTCAACATCAACAAGGCCATGATCTACCTGTGGCACGGGTGCAAGACCCAGCTGCACACTCGCAGCGTGGGAAACACGGCTGCACAGAAGATTAAAGAGCAGTGAGATTTCACACAGAATTTAAGAAGCCTCTTAGCTCCAGTAAGAACATGTCCTGGTTTATTTATTTGTTTCTTCACGCTGATATCTTCTTTTGCTTTCCCTCAGGTGTCCGTTGGAGGCAGGTCTGCACAGCAGCAGTAAGGTCACCATCCATGAGTGTGATGAAGGCATGGAGCCTCCAGGCTTCTGGGAGGCTCTGGGGAGGAAAGACAGGAAGGCCTACGACTGCATGCTGCAAGGTATGGTCTTTACTCCTGTGATCTGATTACAATAATCATCAGCAAAATTACTCTTGTTCAGAAAAAAAACAATCAGTATGTTAGGGCTTGAAGTTGTGAAGGTCAGGGCGATCAGTGCCAAAGTTTTTACCTCTACAATGTAACCCATGCGTGTGTGTGCGTCCTCTGCGTTGTGTTCTGGGTTAATATAGACCACTCAGGAGGAGGAATGTGGGTTCTGGTTCTTTACTTTGGCCATTCTTTGATCATGCTTTAAGCGGCTTTTTCTGTATCCATAGACAAAAAATACAAAAATCCACAACTCAGTGCAGTGTTTCTTGTCTGCAGCACACACCTCCCTCTGATCATGCCTCAAACGGCTCTCTTATGACAAAAAAAATACGTAACAATAAATAAACATGTACATATTTTAGTCATAGTATCAATACAGACACCAAATTATTTATAATTTGAAGCCAAAACCCTTTTTGTACTTTTCATAGAAATATAATAATAGAAATAACATTTTAACACATGAATTAATGCATCGAAGCTCATTTTAACATCTCAGAATAATAAACATAAAGTGCAGCTGCCTCAACATTAAACTCATTATCTTAACAGCTTATTATTTAAACACAGAACAAATGTCTCCATACCTGTATTCATAGACAAAAAATACAGAAATCCAGGACTCAGTGCGATGTTTCTCGTCTGCAGCACACACCTCCCTGATAAACACACACCTGCGTTAGAACGGGAGACCTAGCATAAAAGCTGCTGCAACCCGTTAGCATTAGCTCCTACTTTCCGAACGAAACCCGTTAAAACTTCACTTTAGAGACCTCATAAAGTTACAAAACTGGTGCAGAATACATCGAACATTACATGAAACTTAACACAGCAGTTGAAAGGCGTCTAAATCTCAAAATAACGTATTTTATAAGCGTTTATCAGCAGAGCATTGCGGAACATTACCTACCTCTGATCATGCCTCAAACGGCTCTGATCAGAACGCGCAGCGCGCATGCGTGTAACACGCACACACTGACGTCACACACTGAGTCTCTACAGGTAGGAGAGAGGGCAGATAACTTGAAAAAGCGCAAAATAGGGCCAGAAATAAGTGTTTTGGTGAAATTCACATACTGCAACCTCATCATCTGCTACACCAAGGAGGTTATGTTTTTGCTGGTGTATGTTTGTTTGTCTGTTGGTTTGTTTGTTTTTTTGTTTGTTTGTTAGCAAAATTACGCATGGACTACTGGACAGATTTTGCTGATATTTTCAGGAGATGTTGGAAATGGCCCAACTTAAAAATGATTAGATTTTAGTGGTGATTGAGATAATTTTTGCTCAATAACTGTCTAACTAAGAATGATATCAACATGAACCTGAGTGCTAGGTGTAGGTTTTCAGGGTCATGAGAGCCCATATTTGCCATGCCTACCTGGTGTTGGGCTTGTTTTGTGTGGTTGTTTATCCTTTTTTTAGTGATGCACGATGTTGGATTTTGCCCAGACTCCAATTTATCAATATCAGCACTGATGCTGATACTTTTTGCCAAAAGCACAAAGTCTTTCCTTCACGAAAATGGACTTGTTGCTTTCCATGTGATAGTCTATTTGTATAAGAAACACTTAAAAAACAAGAAAAACAACTTTTAAGTCTTGAAAAAATTAAATTCTTGATTTTCAAATGTACCCATGCAGTGATGACTTGGAGTGGCAATGTGGTTCATTTGTGTTTATGGCCAATATATATGGACAATATATCTTGTTTCATATGAACAATTTCTTTTTTTATTATTTATATTTATATATATGTTAATAATGCCAAATATTTTGAGTTTGTCCGATACCTTGATTGTACAGATAATATTTTGCATCCCTACTTTCGCGTTCGTTCTATTTTATTTTGTATGGTTAGTACATAGAAGACATGGTGTAACAGCAAGTAATGTAAGGTAGTTTGCATGTTCTCCCGGTGCATGCATGAGTTCTCTCCAGTCATTCTGGCTTCCTCCCACAGACCAAAAACATGCTCATTAGGTTGATTGGTGACTCTAAATTGCCACTAGATATGAGTGTGAGAGTGAAAGGTTGTCTGTCTCTCTATCTGACCCTGTGATTGGCTAGCGTCCGGTTCAGGTTGTACCCTGCCTCTCACCCAATGTCAGCTGGGACAGGCTCCAGCCCCGGATAGAAAATGGATGGATTGAACATTTTTCTTCCATTTGAAGCCCCTGACAGATTCAAGATATAAAAAAAATCTGAAACTTTTCTTAAATTATCAAAATCAAACTAAATTAAAGTAAATACACTAAAATAAAAAACTGTAATAAACAATTTTTAACATCATTGTCTTACTATTCTATCATATTTTGCCTCTTTGGTTAAATTTAACCACAGTGTATTTTATCTTTGGAGGACCTGAAGTTTGGTTACTTAATTTGGCCAGAAGAGGACGCCAACACGCCAAACAACAGGATCACAATGGGTTTATTTCTTACTGTTTTAATTTCTACACTAGAATACAATGCTTTAGGATACATTTACAAAACTTGTAGTTTTATTTCTGTTATTGTCATCAAGTAAGCTTGATTGAATTATCATTTCATTTTTCAGATCCAGGCAAATTTAACTTCACCCCACGGCTTTTCCAGCTGAGCAGCACATCAGGAGATTTTGTGGCCAACGAGTTCTTCCATCCGTCCAGAGCTCCAGACGTGGTCAGCTCCATGCCTTTCCTGCAGGAAGACCTCTACAATGCTGCTCAGCCCGGTGAGACCTCCACACATACTGGCTGTTATATCTAAACTATAATCAAAAGAAGAAAGTTACTGGATAAAGTCTCATTCTGCAGGTGATATTAATGTCAAACTCCCGCGTAGAGCAAATTGATTAAATATTTTCTCCTCCTAACAGTGCTGTTCCTGGTTGATAACTTCCATGAGGTGTACCTGTGGCAGGGCTGGTGGCCTCAGGAAACCGAGAACACCGGCTCCGCTCGTATCCGCTGGGACGCAGACAGGAAGTGTGCGATGGAGACGGTGCTGCAGTACTGCAAAGGTAGGGTCAGGATGGAAACATGGATGATAGCTCAACAGAAATACCAGTAAAATGGTTAAATGTTCTAAATAAGCAGTCACTTCCTGCTGGTGTCTTGCTTATATCTCCCACCTCTGGTCACAATCGTTGTAGGCTGGAGCTTGGCAGGATGGATCTGCCTGATTACAGACATCAAATCAGGCAGATCCATCTGCACTGCAAGGTTATAAGTTAAAACAACCAGTCACTCCTCTTAGGTGTATTTTTTTAATATAATACTACTAATTCTGTACCATCAAATGATGTAAAAATCTTCAGGACAACATCATCTTTTGTAATTAACTTAACTTAAAAGTGGGGTCAATTTTTAGGTTCCTGTCTCTCTGATAAATAAAACCTATAAAATCTCCTTATTCTATCAAATGTAGCCCATCATGTTTGAATTTGTGTTGCTTAATTTTATTTATTTATAAACTACAATTTTATTTATTTTTTTTTTTTATAGATAATTCATAAGCAATACAGTTATCCTCTGAATATATTAGACATTCGATTTGAACAAACTTGTGCAGATATATAAGAAATTGCAACACATGTTAAAGGGTCTGTTTTTATTTAGTATGAAAATGGTTTGTCTTGAGATTTAAGCTTGGTTGTTGATGTTCTTTGTGGAAAAAAATACTTAAAAACTGGTGTACATATACACCATGTAGTTAGATATAGGGAGGTTGGTCTACTTTGATACTGAAAGCTGCACTATTTCACAAAGTATTAGTGAACCCTGAGTTTTATCTATTTTTTATTTATATTTATGTGTATTTCTTTTTTTATATCCATCTCTTTTTCATATATCTTCTTATCGGCTGTAAATTGTGCTACTGAAATCTTAATTTGCCCGAGGGAGTCTCCCAAAAGGATAAATAAAGTTCTATCTAATCTAATCTGATTTAATTTAAAATAAAGACAAGCCCAGAAATGTGCCTGTCCAAAATCTTCAGGCCGTACCAACAGTGAAGGTTTTCAGTATTTCTACCTTCAAACAATGATGCAACTTTTAAGTTGTTGTGTTGTGTTGTGTTGCTGTGAAAAGGAAATGTGGAGAAAGTGTGAGCTGCAGGAGCCCTGTGAGATCAAAATAAGTGGTGCAGAAAACAATTTTATTTTAAATCCTTCATGGCAAAAAAAAAATCAGTCAATTCTATTGTTACATCCTCCTGGTTTAGCTACCAGCTGCAGTAAAAGATATGATCCTTGGAGCCCTGCAGTGTGTGTCCTGTTATGTAGATTTCTAATGTTTAAGGGAGAAAAATCTTCTTCTGTCATGATAAACTCTTCTTTATTTACTGTTTTATCCTAAAGTCATAAAAACTGTGATGATTTTCTTTCTTGCAGAGAAGAACGAGAAGAAACCTCAGAAGTCGTACCTGATCCATGCCGGTCTGGAGCCGCTCACCTTCACTAACATGTTCCCGAGCTGGGAGCACAGAGAGGACGTAGCAGAGATCACAGAGAGGGTCAGAAAACACATGCACTCACATTATTTACCATTTCCAGTTTACCCGTCTAAGTCGATCCTTTCTGTTCTATCTATCTATCTAAGTATCTAGCTATCTATCTATCTGTCTATCTATCTATCTATCTATCTATCTATCTATCTATCTATCTATCTGTCTATCCTTATAGTGAGGGGTCACAGCAGTAAACACATTGTGACAATCTGAATTAACGCAACATACTACAAAACGTTTTTTCCGTGTTTTCATTTCATGGTATAACGACCCTGCCTTCACTCTTATAGGCTAAAGCTGGCAATAAGTTACCTTTAACTTTATGTGCCAGTTTATTTGAGAAAAGTTTCTTGAATTTGTTTTGATTCAGAAAAATCAGGTTGGAGTATTATAGAAAACTGGATTAAAAACATAGGCCGGGGCACTAAATTATAGTTTATCTTCACTCTATCTTTTTTAAAAACGATTTCAGTCCCTAAGATTAAACAATGTTAGCACACATCACATGTTTACCTCATATCATGCTGGCCTACAGTAAAATGTGATTGCAAATATACTGTAAGCTTGATGTGTGAGTACCCAAAACAGAAAAGTATAAGTGGCCTCTAAATGTGCAAACTCCTGCTGGTGTTATCAAGAACTTCATGCTGATCTCTCTGTTGCCCCTTCAGGAGGCGGAGGTCTGTAACCAGATCATCCTGGTGGAGGACGTGTTGGCTCGTCTCTGTCAGAACACCTTCCCTCTGGAACAGCTGCAGGCCCGGCCGCTCCCTGAAGGAGTGGACCCTCTGCGCCTTGAAATCTACCTGTCCGACCAGGACTTTGAGGTCAGCACGCCAACAAATACTGCCACACCAAAGCTTTTGTTCACTGTAATTCATCCTTTTAATTAGAAGAGCACTCAGGGAGCGCAGACCTCCACCAAGCAGCTCAGTTACAGCAGTGGTTTTTTCCACAACCCCTGTAAAAAATACAAATCTGGATCACCAGATCCAGAATAGAGCCAGGATCAGGACCAAACTCAGCACATACATGGAGGTTTTTATCCTGTGTGAACACATCAAGTTTTGGGAACATCACTTAATATTTTGATTTTATATGAATTATTGAATGTCGTCAATGGGATTTCCCATTATGAAGTTCAGTGTTTTTTGTGACGTCAATCTGGATCAGTTTCAAATGAAATTTACCTTGACGATAGAGACATGGACCCCATATTATCCTGTGAAATTAGAAGAGAATCCGTTAAAAAATGGCAGAGATATGATGTCTTTAAATTCCGCCCAATGTTAACTTATGGGATTTTCAAAATTTCTGGAATTTTATGCATCCAGACAAATGTATGTGTCACCACCAGAATTGAACAATTTCTAAGTTGGGCCATTAAAAACATCTCCTGATAATTTCAGCAAAATCCGTCCAGTAGTTTTTGAGTAATTATGCCAACAAACAGCAAAATCATAACTTGCTTGTTGGAGGTAAATGTTAAAGGATGGATTAAACGTGAACTTGTATTTTGAAAGCAAGGTCTTGGTCTCATAGGACAGACTTTATAAAACATTGCAGCAAAAAACATGAACTCAAATATAAAATCATACCTTCACATTAGATGTTTGAAGAGCTCAGAAAAAGATCAGAATAATAAATGAACTGACTTACCATACCATCCACTCTAACTCCATCCACCTCTCACTTTACAGACAAAGTTGTAGGTGGTTTCAGGTAAGACAGAGCTCAGAGAGTCTCTCTTTCTCTCCAGCACGTCAACACTTTCTTGTTTTTTCCCCTCTGTGGTAAAAGAGTTTCTCCTCTTTAACTCCTGTCTCCTCTCTGTGGCATTGCTTGAAGGGGAAGGTTTCATGCTCGGCTGCACAATTACATCCAAAAACTCTGTGACAGAACTAAGAGGCTGCAGTCGCAAAAGATTAAACTCTGAATCGTCTCACGCTGGACCACAAATATGACGAGGCACTCACTCCTGAAGTCTTATTCCACACCTGCTGGGAAAAGGGGGAAAAGAAACTCACATAGGAGGTCAATAATGATTTAATTGAGTCATCATGAGGAGAAAATAAGGAGTTCATGTTGAACAAAAGCAAAAACAAACAAAAACAATCCCTAAAGAAACTGAAGGTTGGGGATCCAAAGTTACTATGTCATGAAGTGAATAAAATAAGTGAGCAGAAATAACTAAAGAAAATGTAAGAGCATGCCTTCAGTTATTCTTTGAGATTATATAAATTGATGAAAGTATTTGAAATCACACGATTCAGATTGTTTTTGATTGTCCACTGAAAGTTCAGGGAGTGTTTTTAAGTGAAATAAGAGCGATCCTCATATTACTGCTTCCTCGCTATTGTGGCTCAACAGTGGCACACCTAAAAGATAATGTGTGGTTAAAGCGAATAAAAAAAATGTGTAAACTTTGCTCTAGCATTTTGTCATGTCACCATGGATGACCCCAGATGAGGGGAAATCTGCACAGAGAAGCACTGTCGGATGTGAGTTTTGTGCTAATCATAGCCTTGCCAGCTGGTTAAATTTGGAAAACAAATCCATACTTTCTAATCAAGATGTTAGTAACAATTAATCCAATCCACTTTATTTTAAAAAACAATCAAGTTAACCAAAGGGATGCACAGTGACTACCAAGCAGCAACAGAATAAAATTAAAATACATTAATAAAACCAAATATTAGAGTATTAAACAGGGACCACACAGCTCTCATGCTGAATTAAAAGCCAACGAGTAAAAGTAATTTTTAAGACAAGATTTATAAGTAGTTTTTATCCTGGCCCTGCAAAGCCCTACGCAGAGGCACCAACAAAACTGTTTGAAACAGAAAAAGACATGAACGCCCCAGTGTATCCCACTGAGTAGTTGTTATGTGTTAATTATTTTTTTTAATCTATGTGTTAATTATTTTTTTATATTTATTTACTTAAAATTATTATTATTATTCTATTCTTATTCAGATTATTGTTAACTTGTGTTATTTATTTAGGTTATTGTTAATATTATTGATTTATTAATTGATTTTAATATGCAAGTTGTTTTAACTTTTTTAACTTTAGATATCCTGTGTTCTTTTTTTACCTGTGTACTACTATTCAATGCTACTGGACTCTTAATTTCCCTGAAGGAATCTTCCCAAGGTATTAATAAAATCCTATCTAATCTAATCTAATAAGAAACGACTCCAGTTCATTTGGTTCCTTTTGGGGCAGATCAGTGGGTTTGGACACCCAACAGAAGGGTGCTCAAAGAAAAAAGGTCCACGAAGCCCTGATGGATCCCTCATCTGGGTATCTTTCCCAAAATTTGGCAGTGAAAACTTTAATTTAGCCACTGACGTAAATAACAGAACTATTCAGAAGTATTTCATTAATTTATGTGTTTGATTTTTGTTTGATTTGGTTTCATTATTTGTAGCTCCATTAAACTAAAGAAATATCTTTTTCTGTAAAAGTAGGATTATATTTTTTATGTTTATATCTAACAGGTCAGTTTTTCCCAGCAGGAGTGGGCTGTTATGTCTGTAGTTTGACGGTATTTTCTCTTGCATGGTATCAGCCCGACTTGCCTTTTTCTTCATAAGGGGTCAAACCTGTGACATTTTTCTGATCAGCTTTGGTGAGGTTAGATGTTAAATTGTGCAGCTGTTGCTTCGTTCTTCCTCTCCTCTTCTGAAGGTTGATACTCTACTCCCTCTCAAACACAGCACCCCGATCACCTCTGTGCTGCTGCTGCTCTTCACACACACACACACACACACCTGACTCTCATAAACACACTCCTGATTCGCCGTCAGCTTCACTGCAGTCTGACTCACCGTCTGCCTGTCGAGCACAAAATGGAGGCATGGAAAAAAAGCACTGAAACAACTAAACCCTCAGTCGTTGCACTGGTTTGCCAAGACTTCTGTTTGTGGAGGAGATCAGATAATTATTAACATGTTTTTGTTGGTCGTTAAATGCCCCGCAGTCACTTTGAACAGGAATGTTTTTAATCGTTTATGAATTAACATGTAAAAGTTTAAGGTGTGTGCCTGACATTAACCGCGTAAGCCGAATGACCCTGTTAGCAAAAAGTCAAACTAAATAATGTTGCATTGAACGGTGTTCATTTTGTTGACTTATTTTCTTCATGGACGAAAATGTTTGACAGAGACTTAATCCAATCAGACCTAATTTCATCATGTAGAAAGTAGGGACAAGTTAGGAATATATCCAATCACAGCTACTTTGGTTGTGTGGAAAGGTTGGATGAGTAAAGAGGGACATCCAATCACAACTGCCTTAGCTTCGTGGTAGTTGAGCAGGTTCACTGTAGTCAGTTCTGGGATTGTAACTGAGATGCTCTGTCAGGTAGCCTAAATAAAGGTGACTGCATTTCACACAAAAGTTCAATTTGTTTCTGTTCATTTTAACATTCAAACTTTACTAGCATTCAGTAAAGAGTTATTAGATGTTAAATTTTATCCAAGTGTAAAACATGACTTCAGAAATTCAAGGAAACATAAAAAATGCCTTACCCTTTACACTTCATATTTTAGTCAACTTAATTTACAGTAGATTTCATCGGCTAAAATGTTGTGAAATTTCATCAACTAAAACTAGACTAAAATTCAAACAATTTAGCTGACTAAAATAAAAAGTACCATCAATATTAACACTGATATGTGAAAAAATCCCAATTCACACTGCAGTTTTGAGGCAAAATATTTATCCCTCTGTGATGTCTGCCTCCTCTGTGAACGTCATGGTGTCAGAATGGGGGAAACGACTTGATCCCCTCTTTGTTCCGTCCACAGAGGCAGTAACAGAGGCTTGATATTGGAGAGAAGGAGGCATGCAGACTAAGCGGGAGACAGGAGCGCTGCGAGTGAGCACATCTGCCTTTGTGTGTATGTGGAGGCATGCGCCGTGTCGTGACGTCCAAGCTGTATCGCAGCGAGAATTGACACGGATATAACAGCCTCAAGGAGTTAACGTGTGTTATTTTTCCCGTATTCCGTTTTTTTGGTTTTAATTTAACCCGAGACACAGTTTAAAGTAATGAAATAAAATCACTCGCTCTTCAGGCGATCCTCACAGGTATCTTTACAGGTCCAGTCAACAGTATGTTGACAAAATTTGCAGAACATTTGATCGTCTGACACATAATAATCGTTGGGAAACTGCTCTGCCTCGTACTTTGGAGTTAGCCGGAAGATTCGTAGCTCCTTTGCTAACTTAGCCGGTGTCTCAGGCAGGCGCTTCAACATGTTTGCATTGTTATTAAGGGGAGGAGGAGGAGGGGGTGGAAGTGAAGCGTGCATTGTCCCCAGCCTTAGTGACCCCCTCGGAGCATTTTACCAAGAGGTATGTTCCTTTGTATTCAGAAAAAAAAACTTTGACATAAAATGTCAGCCATTTCCGTACAAGGTACAATTCTGTGATTCCGTCTGGGATTCTGTGATCACAGATTTTATAGGACCCTACTTATGCGTAAAACATGTTTACTATTTTGCCATCGGCGGTGTGGAGCCCAAAGTGCCTCCACTCGGAACTCCTCAGGTGTTATTGTCCAAGAGTTTAGAGTGGCTTGGCCCATTTTCTGGAGGTGTACTTCCTGTTGAGCTGCCCTGAGAGCGCCCTCTGTTGGACTGGGAGTTTCACAGCTCCAGCATATACTTGAGCGTGTAATTACATGGCGAATACATATTTTTACTCCTTTATTTGAACACGTATTTGAAAATCGGGTATGAGGGGACAGCCCAGAAAAAAACACCAACACCTTCCCTTGAAATAAAACTTAAAATTCAACATTTTCTGAATTTTACGTTGACATTAAAACCCAACATTTAGTCAAATTTCTTCATCTAATAAACTTAAATGTTTCTGTTTTGTCCTCCTGCAGAAAGCTTTGGAGATGAAGCGAGAGGAATATGAACGTTTACCAGGGTGGAAGCAAGTGAACATAAAGAAGGCCAAAGGACTGTTTTAAGCAAGTTTTCAGTCAAAGATGGTGCGTGAAGTGAAGAAAAAGTGGACTATCAAGATGGAGACAAAGGAAGCGTCATTTAAAACCTGTGTTGGTGGATTTTTGGACTTTAATCATCGGGAAGAAACACGAATAATGAGACCGGGATGCCCTCGCCTTGCTTATAGTCATATTTTTCCTTTACCATTACATTACAAATTTCAGACCCAAATGTTGTTAAAAGAAGGTTCAGACGCCTCGCTTTGGTTTTTATGAGGTGTTTCTTGCGTATTTGGAGTCTCCTCCAGTCACTCACATCATGGACTTGCTAACTAAAATGTGCACACTAGGACGCTTTGTGTCAGAGTGCCATGCTATGGGTGTATGTGTGTGTGTGCGGGTTGTATATAATGTTTGTGTGTGTGTTGTTAATTTGTATAAATGTGTGTAGGTGCGTTTGTGACTTTGTATTTATGTAAAAACAAAGCCCGTGGCGTCAGATGCTGTGAGGAAAGTTGTTTCTTTGTCTTTGTTTATCTGCTGAAATGACTGGCTGAGACGTAAGAGTTGTAATTTTAAACCTTCTGACTTTTACGAGGACGGTGAAACTGCAGCTTTGATGAATCTGAATGTATAGTGCCTTGCTTTTTGTGTACAGTTTATATACAGAAATTCTAGTCTGCATTTTTAAAGACTTTCTTTGTGATATAAGACATAGTGAATTAAATCACAATAATGCTCAACCTCAGCTCTGTGTCAGCCTCTGTTCACTGCTTTCAGCTTTATTAGGCACACTCATCCGTCCATCCATTATCTGTACCTCTACTAAACAGAGTATTTGTTAAGAAGTACTACTAGAAAACTCAAAATATCTTACTAGTACTAATAGTACACTGTTTTTAGTTTACTAGTAGTACTAGTAAAGCCAAAAGATTCATTTGTAGTACTAGTAGACCTCATGCAAATGAAATAGTGATTATAACCAAATCCAGCACCCTGATTGGTTGTTAAATTTTCAAAAGCCAATGGGAAGCCCAAGTTTGATTTTCTCCGCGCCCTTATTAGCATATAAGGCTTACTCGTAGTACTAATGAGACTTTTTGCTTCACTAGTAAAGTTTTTCGTGCGCTAGATGACCAAAATTGACTACATGAACTCCAAATTTGAGGACTAGTAGAGCTGAACTACGATTGATTTCACCGATATCAATTTTTCAGAATGGAAAATTTGCATCATGGATGTGAAGCTGACAAATCTGCACATCAGTGTGGACCAGAATCTCAGGGATGTTTCCAGCACCATGTTCAATTGAAGCCACGAAGTATTACAGCAGGTCTGGAAGCTACAGGGGTTCAGCCTGGTACTAGCAAGGTGTACCTAATAAAGTGGCTCGTGAGTGCATATGAGGTTATATGTGTGTCAAATACACATACAGAGGCTCTTTTAATCCCATCTTTAATGGCCCAGTTTAGACCTCCATTAACTGTCTTTCTATTCAATAAGAGGAAAAAATGACCAACGATATATCAGCAAAAAGTCTAAATCAGACAAACTGTTCTCTAGCCTTGCAAAGCAGACGGACCTATCTGAGTGAAATATTTCCGTGGTGGACATATGGACCTGTCCATCCAGCGTGTCAGGTTAACTTTTCTCTGGATTTAGGATTTCAGATAGAGAGAATCTAGAGAATCCAGATTTCTTCTGGATTTTCTCCAACTTATCCTGCTCCAGAGCAGGTTAGCCGTTCAGAGTAAGTCACCATGGTGATCTACCCCGCTAAGAAATGAACCGGCTTTGTGCTATTGATAAACCAAAGTTAACCCTGAAGTTACCTCACAAAGACATTAATCCTGCTTCGTGCTATAGGCCCCAGCTCTGCAGTGAAGCATGACATTTGTAATCTGAACACAGAGCAGTGTCAGTGTTCGGTCAAGAACTATCCTATGACACAATAAATTAGTATTGTAAAAAGCAGTTTCTTTATAACCTTCACCTTCAGAACCATTGCTTTACCCAGAGTCAATATTTAATCCAGAGATTTCACAAGTGTATGTTTTGTGAAATTTGTGTATGTCCCCTGAGCGGGGAAACATGGACCATAAAATCATATCTCAGTCTTCTTCGGCTGGGTGGTGATGCATGTTGTGTATCCTCAGATTTCAGCGTCCTCACCACTGAGCTTCCAACTTCAATCTCAGTCTGTGATCTCCTCTGAAAAACTGCCTATATACCCAATCAAATAAGAGCTAATGGATGCATCAGTTTGAGTCTAAAATTGTTTTTTAAAGACAAATAATAATTATATTTAACTGTAGTACTTCATGTTTGGTGAGGTATGTTTACAGTAAATGAAAGCCATAGTAATAATAACAATAATAATAATAATAATAACAAAAATAATAAACAAAATCAATCTTTATTGATTTAGTGTCAAATCATAACAAATCTTATCTCAGGACACCTAAAGAAAAAATAATAATTTTTACTTGTTTGTTATAATTTCATCATCATTATTGTTGTAACTGAATATCTTAATTTCATTTATCAAGACTCGGCATTGACCCACCATGAGTACAGCAAGTTTTAACATTTAGCAAAAGTTTCAGCGGCAAGAAAAAACCTGTCAGAGAAATCTCTGCACATAAGTGACAAGGGCCGAAAACTAACACTGAATGCCTGTGACCTTCAATCCTCACGTGGCGCTGCATGAAAAACCAACATCATTCTGTAGAGGATATCACCCCGTGGGTTCAGGAACACTTCAGAAAACCACTGTCAGTTCATCTCTACATCTACAAGGTCAGGGTCAAACTCTACCATGCAAAGACGAAACCAAATACCAACAACACCAAACACAGCCGACTTCTCTGGGATGTTTCACTGTGTTTGGATCACTGCTGATAAAAAATTCTGTGGAGAACAAAGTATTCTGAAACTTTCATGTTCTGTTCTTAATGATAATCTGAACAAAAGAACCTACTTTTCATGATGTTTTAAGCTTATACGTAACCGTGAGAGTAAAAAGCTTTTGGTAGGTTTCTATGAAACTACAACATGGTGGTTCCAAACAGATGAATAACTCATAATATTTCTAATGTTTAACATCCTGTTGTGACGTCTTGTTTGAGAAACAGTGACCTGGTGAAGTTGGTCATCATCGCTGTGCTGATAGTGTCTGAATAACTAATTATTCATGCTTCCTGTTGTGTCCCGGCCATTTTTGTAGTTCTCATTAGCAATTAGCTGTTTTAAGTAAACAGTTTTATTTTATTTTGTATTTTCATACAAAGTCTTTTTTTTCAAAATTGGACCTCTGAAAAGGACACGGACTCACCTGAGCTTGTTGAATTTGGAGAGGTATGTGGGGGACCAAAAAAAAGGAATAAGGCCCTACAGATTTTTGACAAATATACCTAATAGATGTAAATTTATGAAGGTAAGACCATCATTTCGTTCTCTCATTTTTCTTTATTTCTCTCTTTGTTTATTTTATTCTACTTTAACTGACTATTTATAACCTTATATTTGCATGTTTGTGCAAAAAAAAATGGCACTTGGTCTGTAAATCTACATTTTGCTGCTTTTCATGACTGTAAAAGGCAGTTTTTGATTTCAGTAAAATTGTATTTAAAAAACAAGCGTGAGTTGTGGTAACATTTATCAAAATAATTAGCTGAATACAAAGAGACTTTTCTCCTTTTCTCATATAGCTTTACAAGACATGGGTTCATATAAGTTACACATTAAAAACAAAAGACTGTAATAATAATAATGGACAGTGTTGCCAGATTTTTTGGCTAAAATAAGCAACCACGTAAATAAAAACAAGCCCAAAAGAGGAAAACCTCCAGCTTGTTCTTTTTCTAATGCGAAATATATATTTTTTTTAAAAAAGAGAAATCTACATCCATCTGTCCATCTATTATTCATACCTCTTATCCACTGTTGCCAGATTTGTCCTCTGAAATAAGCAACCAGGTCGAATTAATTAGCCTAAAACAAGGAACCTTCAGCTAGTTGGTTTTCTAATGTGATATATTACTTTTTCTTTTAAAAAAAATCTACATAAAGCATGTATGATTTTCATTTTTATTACATTTCAATTTCACAGTGACATTTTTTCTCTTTGTAGGCTCCTAATTTAAACATCCTTTTGTTTGGAGGTGGAACGTCCTTTTCTTTATACAGAAGTGAAGGGAGGGGCTACTGTTATTTATTACTCTGTTATCACTAAGTAGTGTGTCTAACCTTAATTGTTGTCACCAAACAGGCATAGTCAGGCTTTTATCTCAGTTTTATGTTGATCCTCTACAGCTTTATTATGGTGAAAACAGTAAGAGCTTCACTAGAAATAAATTTAATTCTGGCTATAAGGATTTCTTGTTGGTGGAAACATCATTTTTGCCTCTTTTTACAGTACAATTTATATTTGTGTTTGGAGTGGGACAAAATAGTTTGTGTAACTTCTGAATTGAGTTCATATTGGCAGAAGAGTGAGCATCAGATCCCTCCTGGGTTTGGGGGCACAACAAGCCCAAAAAAACACAACCAGCAACTGCCATTATTGACAAGTAACTTTTCAAAACAGAAGCCCAAAGTCACTTACAACAAGCAAACCTGGCATCTATGGTGGAGTAATAAACTGGTTGTGTGATCATGTTGAGGAACTGTCCTGACAGGGTGCAGAGTAACATGACTCAGACACAGCAGGCTTCACTCTGCTCTGAACTTCCTTGTCTCCTCCCCTTCAGGTCTACAATGTGATGATGGGTGTAACCAACATGTCAGAGGGTGCAGGAGCAAACACTCACTGCACTGACACATGAGGAGGAGATCAGAGCTGGAGCTACAGTCACTTCTGAGGAAGTGAAACTCAAAGGTTGTTAGTCAGAGTTAAAATGGCACAAAAAGGAGTTCAGCTGGACCGAGAGACTTTTTCTTGCCCGATATGTTTGGATCTACTGAAGGATCCAGTGACTGTTCCCTGTGGACACAGCTACTGTATGGGCTGCATTAACAAACACTGGGACAACGAGGATGATCAGAGAATCTACAGCTGCCCTCAGTGTAGGCAGACCTTCAGACAGAGGCCTGCTCTGCTGAAAAACACCATGTTGGCAGTTTTAGTGGAGGAGCTGAAGAAGACTGGACTCCAAGCTGCTCCTGCTGATCACTGCTATGCTGGAGCTGAAGATGTGGCCTGTGACGTCTGCACCGGGAGAAAACGTAAAGCCATCAAGTCCTGTCTTCAATGTGTGGCTTCTTACTGTGAGGAACACCTTCAGCCTCATTTTCAATCCCCTGCTTTTCAGAAACACAAGCTGGTGGAGCCGTCCAAGAAGCTCCAGGAGAACATCTGCTCTCGTCACAATGAGGTGATGAAGATGTTCTGCCGCACTGATCAGCAGTCCATCTGTTATCTCTGCTCTGTGGACCAACACAAAGGTCATGACACGGTCACAGCTGCAGCAGAGAGGACAGAGAGGCAGAGAGAGCTCCAGGTGAGTCGAAAAAACATCCAGCAGAGAATCCAGCACAGAGAGAGAGACGTGAAGCTGCTCCAGCAGGATGTTGGGGCCATCAACAGCTCTGCTGATAAAGCAGTGGAGAACAGTGAGAAGATCTTCACTGAGCTGATCCGTCTGGTGGAGCAAAGACGCTCTGATGTGAAGCAGCAGCTCAGATCCCAGCAGGAAGCTGAAGTGAGTGGAGTTAAAGAGCTTCAGGAGAAGCTGGAGCAGGAGATCACTGAGCTGAAGAGCAAAGACGCTGAACTGGAGAAGCTCTCTCTCACAGAGGATGATATCCAGTTTCTACTGAACCAGCCTTCACTGTCAAAACTTGATGAACCTGCAGCCTCACCAAGCATCTATACTCGTCCTCTGAGATACTTTGAGGATGTGACAGCAGCCGTGACAGCACTTCAAGATAAACTGCAGGACATTCTGAGTGAGACATGGACAAACCTCTCTCACATGGTGACTGAAGTGGATCTTTGTGGACCATCACACCCGCAGCCTGAGACCAGAGCCCAGTTCTTGAATTATGCTCGTGACATTACGATGGATCCAAACACCACAAATGAGTGTCTTCTGTTAACTGATGGGAACAGAAAAGTTACATACATTGGAAAAAAACAGCGTTATAATTTCAGCTCAGAGAGATTCATTCAGCGGAAGCAGGTCATGAGTCGAGAGACCCTGACTGGACGCTGTTATTGGGAAGTGGACTGGAGAGGACTAGGAGTTCGGCTGGCGGTGGCCTACAGTAACATCAGCAGGGCAGGGGGTGAAAGTTTATTTGGACTAAATGATAAGTCGTGGGTGTTGGATGTTGACAAAAGCAGTTATAACTTTTGGCACAATAATGTTCAAACTCCAGTTTCAGGTCCTCAATCCTCAAGAATAGGAGTGTACCTGGATCACAGTGCGGGGGTTCTGTCCTTCTACTGCGTCTCTGAAAATCAAACCATGACTCTCCTCCACAGAGTCCAGACCACATTCACTCAGCCTCTACACGCTGGTGTCTGGATGTGGAATATTGCAGCCACTGCTGAGTTCATTAATCTGAAGTATATAAGTCATTTAAAGCAGTGGTCCCCAGCCTCCATGAACCACAGCCTGGTTTTCTGTAACACCATGTAATCTCAGACGGGCCTTCGTCGAGGGGGACGATGAGGAAAAATCACACATGTTGGTCAAAGTATAACTCACCATGACGCAGGATCAGAGGGAGCCATGGGCTTGTTTCTAAACCCCAATGAAGAGACATTCAGGAGGACTCACTCTGTTTTTATCAGCTGCTTAACAATGACATTAAGGAATGCAGTCAGCTGAAAGTCACCAGTTGACACAGTAACTAATTAAAACGTAACATGTGAGTGCAGAGGAAAATGGTGTTAAACAGAGGTCTCCAACCACCGGAGTGCAGAATGGGACTGGACTGTAGAGAAACTGAATCAATTCATTTGATTTGTGTTTGTTGAATAACCGAGACTGAAAAATGTTTTATTTTGAAAGGATAACAGGATCCTCACATATCCGTCTGTGCAGTTTGTCCGCACAGACTTTACACACAAAGGCCCTCTGACTCTGGGATGAATGAAAAACTCCAACCTGAGATGGACTAGAGCTTAAACCTTGTACTTACACACTGGTCCACCTGAGCTCTGGATGTAGCTGCAAATCAATGACTGTGCATGATGGAGGTAACTGGGGGACGGTCCAGACACAAGAGCGCTCAACTTCCTGATGTGGAGGGATTCAGTTTAGAGGTAAGAGCTAATAAATACTCATCAATAATCAAGAGAAATATCAGATCAGCACAGAGTGATGGATAAAACACACACTGTCAGCATTGTACAAACTCAGTTTTTACAGCATTTTTCTCTGAGCCCTGAAGGTGTCACAGTTTAATTAGTTACCATGTCAACAGGTGACTTCCACCAAACTTAAACAGCTGGAAAAACAGAGTGAGTGCTCATGAGTGTGTCTTTATTTTGGGTTTAGAAACAAGCCCATGGCCAAGGTTGCCAGATTTCCTACTGACATAAACATCCAGGTCAATTAAAACAAGCCAACAAGCTTTTTTTTCTAATGTGATATATTACTTTTTTCTTTTAAGGAGAAATCTACATAAAGTGTGTTTTGATTTTCATCTACATTACATTTCAATTTCACGGGAACATTTTGTCTTATTTGGCTCTTAATTTACTGATTCAACGTCCTTTTCTTCATACAGAAGTGACGGGAGGGGCTGCTGTTATTTATAACTCTGTTATCACTAAACAGTCTGTCTAACTTAGATTTTTATAACCAAACAGACATAGTCAGGCTTTGATCTAAGTTTCATGTCGATCCTCTACAGCTTTATTATGGTGAAAACATTAACAGCTACATTAGAAATAAATTTAATTCCAGCTATAAGTATTTGTTGTTGGTGGAAACATCATTTTTGCCTCTTTTCACAGTCAAATTTACATTTGTGTTTGGAGTGGGACAAAATAGTTTGTGTAACTTCTGAGTTGAGTTTCATCCATCTGACATCAGTCCGAGCTGATCTGATGTTTCTATTGATTTTTGATGGTGTTTTATCAGTTCTGACCTCTAAATTGAATCTTTCTGCTTCAGGAGTTAGAGCGCTCTCATGTGCCTTGACTGTCCTCCAGTTACACACATCGTGCAGAGTCAATTTACAACTACGTCCAGATCACAAGTGGATGAGTGCATGAGCACAAGGTTTAGCAGTGAGTTTATCCTTGATTGTACTTTTTCGTTCCTCACAGTGTTGAGAGACAGGGAGCCTGAGTGTAAAGTCTGCAGTCAGCTACACAGCCGACTATGTGAGGACCTGGTCGTGCTTTTTCAACATAAAACAGCCTTTTGTCTCAGCTATTTAAAAAAGGTAATGAAATTAATCATCTTTATTTTTTACAGCCTTTTTCCAGTTGATCTGCAGCCAAGTAGTGACCTGGTGGTCTGGGACCTCTGTTTTAAAGGACAGCATGTTTAATTCTCTGTTTTAATCAATATATGTATTTTTGTTGATGTTTATTGTTGGGAGATGATTGTTGCTGCATTTCTAATCAGCATACAGATCACTGATCAGTCTAACTTTACTGGTTGTACTTTGATACCCTCTCATTGCTCTGTAAATGTTGAACTTCTTCATGTAATCTGCTCTCCAGTGACTCTCTAGTTTACTGCTTATATGACATTTTTTCTTCTTTTAACAAAGACATATTGTTATCTCTTTGAAGACAAATCATTAGCACTGATATTATAGTTTTGATGCAAACCAATAATACAGGTTAATATGTGATTTTTTTTATCATTAATTATCATTAATTAAATACTCAGGGTGTAATGGTATGTATTTGTCCTGTCTTTTCTGATCCTTCATCTCAATTTTTCAGCAGAAAATGACTTGAAAAATTGTTTGCTTGTTGTTCCCTACAAGAAACTATGTTCAATTTGCTGTAATTGACCCTAGAGATGGTCGTGCCTGAAATCCCCGTAGATCAACAGTTCATTAAATGATCAGACCAGCCTCTCTGGAAACAGCAGCAACCACGTCACGTTCAAAGTCACTTAAATCTTCTCCATTCTGATGCTCTGCTTGATTTGAAGAAGTCTCAGTCAATAACCTGACACACCAGATGGACTGTTCAACATATCTCACTGGTTCATCTGTGAAAGAGCCCATAGAAAGTGTTTGAGGAGGGCAGAACCTTTCAGAAGCATGTGATTGGATGATTGTCCTGTCAATCACATTCATTACAGGCCAATCAGATAATGTAGCAGGCTGGTGTTAAGGACAGACCGTGAGCCACTTTGTTGAACAAACTCACTAAAACATGTCAGAAGTGGAGTGAAAATATCCTTTCTATAGAGAAGTTTGTAGTGTTGATATTTGTCTCTCATTTAATAAAGGAATGTGGTCTAGGACTGATAAAACCTCAGCTGAATCTCTCGTAGCTCCACCTCTTCCTGCTCTAAAGGACTCTGACTGGGCCGTCCCACTTTGGGCCGAGCTCAGTCATTGTAGATTGGAGCTTAGCAAGATGGATCTGCATGATTACAGACATTGAATCAGGTGGATCCATCTGCACTGCAAGATTACTCAATCATGTCTACATGGCTAAATACACTGAGTTGCTGCCCTGTGATTGGCCAATTAGCTCTTTTTTTACGTTGTTTATTCCAATTGTTTTCAATGAAAAGTTATACAATTAACAGCTGTATTCAACTAAATCAATATAAAAGATGACAGTGAGCATTGAGAAACAATCAAACAAGACAAAAGTTAACAAAATGTAAATATACATCAGTTAAGCTTCAACACAAGGAAAAAGAAACCATTAGCAAACCAAATGAAAATAATAATAAGAATAATTATAACAGTAGCAAGCAGGGTCTTCTGATGCACAGTAGGTCATGAGATATGAAGCGTGGTGTGTAGATAAACTGAAAAGTTGAAATCATTTCACACTGACTGAGGAACAGCAGACAGCTGAATCTTTTCTTTGCTGTAATTCATGAAGGGACTCCAACTCTTATAAACAACATCTTTGTGGAGCCTCTAAGTGAGTGCCTCAGCTTTTCTAATTTCAAGAAATAAAGAACATCACAAATCCAGTGCGTAAATGTGGGAGGGCTTGCACCTTTCCATCTGAGTAATATTAGACGCCTCACAAGCAAAGTGACAACAGCAACACAGTCAGACCCAACCGCAGGAGCACTGAAGAGTGCTGTAGGTGGGCATGGGACAACTTTTTTGTTCAGACAATCAGAAACTGTTTTAAAAATGAGTGACCAGAATTCCTCAAGAGCAGCACATGTCTGAACATATGGGCGTGTGGCAGGGGTTACATCAGCCAATGAGCTCTCTGCATTGATTATCAGCTGAACAGTTGTACCTTTCTAGTCCACTGTTGTCTCTTTGAATTAAATCTCATGTATGTCTGGTCTAAGATTGTGATTTTAGATATTTTGGTTCTTCATGGAAATAAACTGTAATGTGTTGATGATCACATGTGTTGTGTCTGCCACTAGGTGGCGCAGTTTCTTTAAGAATGTTTGTGTCAAACAGACTGTACAAGTGAATGAAGTGGAAAAGAGAGTTGTGCAGACTTGGAAAAGTGAGAGTTTACTGTGCACTTCAGATGGTTGACAATCAAGACAGAAGAACAGAATTACTGCCTCAGTCCACGACTTCAGATACAAGAACAAAGACGTGTTCATCCTCCATTTGTGATGAGAGCTGTGATCCAATCAGAGGACCATTTTAATGCACACATTTATTTAATCATCAGGCTACATTTCATGAGTGCTGTGTTTTTTATCTTGTTGGTATTCAGAGTAATTGTATTTGCAGCTTTAAGTGAAAAGATAAACTCTCTCCAGGGTTTATCCGTCTGAGATGTTTACATCTCTGATCAGGGTTACATCTCATAGATTCACAGCCCATTTCTTCCAGAGTTTTGAGAAGCTCTCAGTTTGCTGTCTCTCCATGTGGTGTAGTTTGTTGATTATGTGAGTTTAGTCATCCTTAGTCTGTGGTGATTCCTGCAGCCACTGCTGTGTAATGGCTGTTTTGCCTGCAACTAGTAAATCATAAATATATGTATCATTAGCCAGTAGATTCTCTGGAAGTTTAGCCAAGTATATTGTAATAAAGGAGGGCTCAACTTGTTTTCCAAAAATTGATCCTATTTCTTTTATGATCTCCTGCCAATGTGAATGATTTTTAGGGCCAAAAATTTGTGAAAATGATCCACATTTTCTCAACAATCATTCTGCTGTTTGCATTTTTATTTTTTGGTCTGAAAATATCTGATTATATTTTTCCAGCAGAATTCACAAAATAATAATAATACTAATCATAAGCATAATAATAATAATAATAATTATAATAAAAAATAATATTAAATAACTTTATTTGTATAGCACTTTGAAAAACAGAGGTTTACAAAGTACTTTGACAGTCAAGAACATACAGACATCAATTATAAGACCATCAGTACAAGGAAATAAAAACAAAAAGCTCAATTTAAAACAAGACACTGTTACAGAAAAACACAAGAGGTATAAGAATGTCATAAGGACCCAGATGATACAAAATCCCTGCAATGTAAAATGTGACCAAGAGGACTGAAATTAAAGCTAAAAAACACAAAACCAGTAAGAAAAAGTAAAAAGGGGGTGAGAGTAGAAAACAGAAGAACAATTATAAATAGACGATATTGATAATAAAATATAAAACAATAAAAATTTAAAAGGATATCCATAAAGGGATTAAAAGTGTAACAAAGGTGAAGCATAAGAAAATGATCTTGATTTGGAAGTCTTGACCTGACGTTCCCAAATATCACACCAGTCATTGTCAGATATCTCCAGTTTAGGTCACCCGTTGACCTCTGGCTGCTCCTAATTGGACGCTTTAGCCAAGAAAAGAAGAGAAGAAGAAATCTGGAGCATCTGATTGGTCAGTAGACTGACAGAAAGTTGTCGCTG
Organism: Cetoscarus ocellatus; assembly: GCA_037902135.1. Lineage (NCBI taxonomy): Eukaryota > Metazoa > Chordata > Actinopteri > Labriformes > Labridae > Cetoscarus > Cetoscarus ocellatus. The sequence goes on along the minus strand of JBAMNC010000347.1, from coordinate 4,335 downwards.
TTTCTAAGGGCCAAAATGGGGGTCGAATAACAACACTGCTACATTTTCATCAAAAAAAAGTTTTAAAAAATGGATTTATCACTGTGGGTCAACAAATCTGAAATAAAACACACTGTCTGCTCTTTATGTCTGTATTAAAATCTTTTAGAAAGAAGTATATATGAGCTGGAACCCCCTAAAGATCAACAAACACAGTTGTCACAATGAGGTTCATGTTACAGTTTCAGAGATATAACTTAATAAGATGAGTGTCACTGCTCGGGGCTCCGCCATGGAGTTCAATACATCCTCCTTTGGTGGTGAAGTTTAGTAGAGCTCTAGCACCACCCTGTGGTTTCTCAGGTTTTCACAGTTTGATACTGAATCTAACTCTCCATCCATCCATTATCTAGACTGATTATACCTTTAGGGGTCACAGCGACCAGCTGACATTGGGCGAGACGTGGGGTCGGCCCTGAACCAGTGACTCCAAACTGCTCTGAGGTGTGAGTCTGAGCATGAATGGTTGTCTCTCTGTCTGTGTGGTGATTGGACCAGGGTGTACCTCGCCTCTCACCCACTGTCAGCTGGGATATGTTCCAGCTCCCTGCGACCCTGTAAGTGATGACAGTATAGTTGCCAGGTCTGCTTATTATAAGTGATTTTGGGCTTCTTTTTAGGAAAAGTTGCTTGTAAATATTGGGAGTTGCTGGTTGTGTTTTTACGTTCTTGTTCCAAAAGTGCAGTCGCTCATTTGGGCTTGCTGTGCCCGCAAACCCAGGAGGGATCTGATGCTCACTCTACTATCAATATAAACTCAGTTTATAAGTTATGAAGAAAAGGACGATCCTCCTCCAAACAAAAGGATGTTGATTACGTACATTAAGAGCCAACAAAGACAAATGTCACTGTGAAACTGAAATGATATGAAGATCAAACCATGCTTTATGTAGACTTCTCTTAAAAAAACACTAAAGTAATATATTAAATCAGAAAACACTAGCTGGTGGTTGCTTGTTTTAGGCTCATTTTGTCAACCTGGTAGATTATTTCAGTGGAAAAATCTGGCATCACTGGATAAGAGCTTTAAATAATGGATGGATGATCATGACAGCAGCAACAGTCCACATTTTTATTTGACCACAAACAAAAAGTTATAAGACTGACTCAGCTTGACATTTGAAGCTCTACTGTCATCCCTGAATTATAATATCCTGAGAAAAATAATCAATCTGCACAGACAAAGATCACCACATTCTAAATCCAGATATATTTAGTTTAAACTCATAATCAAATTTATAGAGAGCCATGAATTTCTGTTTTATTATATCAAATTTAGGACCTGCATAACACCGTGTAGCTCACCCTTGCTCTGTTACTTACTGCTTCTTGAAATAAAAGGCATCTTTTTTTTAAAATGTCTGTTATAAGGGCTGGCAACAACTTTGTGAATACAAGTTTTCAGAATACCTGCATGTGAAGTCATAAACTGGTTATGTAATCATGTTGAGGATCTGCCCTGACAGGGTGAAGAGTAACGTGACTCAGACACAGCAGGCTTCACTCTGCTCTGAACTTCCTTGTCTCCTCCCCTTCAGATCTACAGTGTGATGATGGGTGTAACCAACATGTCAGAGGGTGCAGGAGCAAACACTCACTGCACTGACACATGAGGAGGAGATCAGAGCTGGAGCTACAGTCACTTCTGAGGAAGTGAAACTCAAAGGTTGTTAGTCAGAGTTAAAATGGCACAGAAAGGAGTTCAGCTGGACCGAGAGACTTTTTCTTGCTCAATATGTTTGGATCTACTGAAGGATCCAGTGGCTGTTCCCTGTGGACACAGCTACTGTATGGGCTGCATTAACAAACACTGGGACAACGAGGATGATCAGAGAATCTACAGCTGCCCTCAGTGTAGGCAGACCTTCAGACAGAGGCCTGCTCTGCTGAAAAACACCATGTTGGCAGTTTTAGTGGAGGAGCTGAAGAAGACTGGACTCCAAGCTGCTCCTGCTGATCACTGCTATGCTGGAGCTGAAGATGTGGCCTGTGACGTCTGCACCGGGAGAAAACGTAAAGCCATCAAGTCCTGTCTGATCTGTTTGATCTCATTTTGTGAGAGTCATCTTCAGCCTCATCTCGATTCACCTGCCTACTCAAAACACAAGCTGGTGGAGCCGTCCAAGAAGCTCCAGGAGAACATCTGCTCTCGTCACAATGAGGTGATGAAGATGTTCTGCCGCACTGATCAGCAGTCCATCTGTTATCTCTGCTCCTTGGACCAACACAAAGGTCATGACACGGTCACAGCTGCAGCAGAGAGGACAGAGAGGCAGAGAGAGCTCCAGGTGAGTCGACAAAACATCCAGCAGAGAATCCAGCACAGAGAGAGAGACGTGAAGCTGCTCCAGCAGGATGTTGGGGCCATCAACAGCTCTGCTGATAAAGCAGTGGAGAAGAGTGAGAAGATCTTCACTGAGCTGATCAGTCTGGTGGAGCAAAGACGCTCTGATGTGAAGCAGCAGCTCAGATCCCAGCAGGAAGCTGAAGTGAGTGGAGTTAAAGAGCTTCAGGAGAAGCTGGAGCAGGAGATCACTGAGCTGAAGAGCAAAGACGCTGAACTGGAGAAGCTCTCTCTCACAGAGGATGATATCCAGTTTCTACTGGACCAGCCTTCACTGTCAAAACTTGATGAACCTGCAGCCTCACCAAGCATCAACACCCGTCCTCTGAGATACTTTGAGGATGTGACAGCAGCCGTGACAGCACTTCAAGATAAACTGCAGGACATTCTGAGTGAGAAATGGACAAACCTCTCTCACATGGTGACTGAAGTGGATCTTTTTGGACCGTCACACCCGCACCCCAAGACCAGAGCCCAGTTCTTGAGTTATGCTTGTGACATTACGATGGATCCAAACACTGCACATGAACATTTTCTGTTATCTGATGGGAACAGAAAAGTGACACTCATGAAACAAAAACAGCCTTATAATTTCAGCTCAGAGAGATTCACTCAGTGTTGGCAGGTCACGAGTCGAGAGACCCTGACTGGACGCTGTTATTGGGAGGTGGACTGGAGAGGAGAAGGAGTTGTGCTGGCGGTGGCCTACAGTAACATCAGCAGGGCAGGGAGCAGGAGGGAAAGTGCATTTGGATATAATGACAAGTCGTGGGCATTGAATGTATACAGAAGCGGTTTTATGTTTTGGCACAAAGGTGTTCAAACTCCAGTTTCAGGTCCTCAGTCCTCAAGAATAGGAGTGTACCTGGATCACAGTGCGGGGGTTCTGTCCTTCTACTGCGTCTCTAAAAATCAAACCATGACTCTCCTCCACAGAGTCCAGACCACATTCACTCAGCCTCTACACGCTGGTCTCAGGATGTGGAATATTGCAGACACTGCTGAGTTCATTAAACTAAAGTAAATCGGTCATTTAAAGCAGTGGTCCCCAGCCTCCATGAACCACAGCCTGGTTTTCTGTAACACCATGTAATCTCAGACGGGCCTTCGTCGAGGGGGACGATGAGGAAAAATCACACATGTTGGTCAAAGTATAACTCACCATGACGCAGGATCAGAGGGAGCCATGGGCTTGTTTCTAAACCCCAATGAAGAAACATTCAGGAGGACTCACTCTGTTTTTATCAGCTGCTTAACAATGACATTCAGGAATGCAGTCAGCTGAAAGTCACCAGTTGACACAGTAACTAATTAAAACGTAACATGTGAGTGCAGAGGAAAATGGTGTTAAACAGAGGTCCCCAACCACTGGAGTGCAGAATGGGACTGGACTGTAGAGAAACTAAATCAATTCATTTGATTTGTGGTTGTTGAATAACTAAGACTGAAAAGTGTTTTATTTTGAAAGGATCACCGGATCCTCACATATCCGTCTGTGCAGTTTGTCCGCACAGACTTTACACACAAAGGCCCTCTGACTCTGTGATGAATGAAAAACTCCAACCTGAGATGGACTAGAGCTTAAACCTTGTACTTACACACTGGTCCACCTGAGCTCTGGATGTAGCTGCAAATCAATGACTGTGCATGATGGAGGTAACTGGGGGACGGTCCAGACACAAGAGTGCTCAACTTCCTGATGTGGAGGGATTCAGTTTAGAGGTAAGAGCTAATAAATACTCATCAATAATCAAGAGAAATATCAGATCAGTGCTGACTGATGGATAAAACACACACTGTCAGCATTGTACAAACTCAGTTTTTACAGCATTTTCCTCTGAGCCCAGAAGGTGTAGCAGTTTAATTAGTTACCATGTCAACAGGTGACTTCAAGCAAACTTAAACAGCTGGTAAAACCAGAGTGAGTGCTCATGAATGTGTCTTTATTTTGG